>JACCGJ010008911.1:0-11469 GCA_013407085.1 Atriophallophorus winterbourni
CACTTAGGACATCCAGCGTGCACGAATTTGGATATAATCGATCAAGTTATCCGTTTTGACGTCATTTGAACAACATGTTACCAAGTCTTTCCCGGAGTGCTGAAATTTAGTGTTGCAGATACATATGTGATTGTAGGCCGCAAACCCAGTTAATCAATCGCCGTTCTTGCAGCGTGCTCTAGGTCAAATATACCCAACATTAGGTTTGTTGCAGCTGATGTCGTACGTGCATTCCAATAGCAATCACTAACCAATATGTCATTTTCAGTAACTCCATTGACGAAGGGTTGAAACTGGTTATAAAAGTCATGTTTCACAATTTGGTCATCAGATGACGTAGGGGCGTACACTGATCAATGCAATTCTCGAAGACACAGGCGTTCATGTCATGACTGCTTGCTTTGCATGATTACTGAGAGCTATCGCTACTCTGTGCTAACTAGATCTATCTTTGATAAAAAAAATGAAGAAACTAGTATGTACATTCGACTCAGGGGACCTTGATCAGTTTGGATTGTGCCTGAGTATCCGAACCTCGAAGAGACAAGCAACGCCTTCGCAGTAGTGTAGTAAAGAGCACATCGTGATGGTTCGAGTACCGAAATCCAGCAGTGTACTCACATCTCAGCACCCCAGATACAAATCATTACGAATATATATAGCCCAAGCTTGCTCACGTTTCAAACTAGCCAAGGACGAGCCAAGGAGAGCCAAGGACGCGTCGCGTTTCCGTACCACCGTAGCAGAGATCTGAGAGAGATATTAAGATATCTTCAAAATTTTGCTTGAAAATGGCATAAAAGTGATGTCCCAAGTACCCATTGGCGTTTGTTCAGGTACACCTCTCCAGTCTTCGCACAAACAATTGAACCCTTCAAGGCAACAGGGTGTTGAAACATAGATAATCCAGTGTACGCCAGTGAAACGCCTACGGGAGTTTGCTCCATATTTTCCTTGGGATTATCTTCAGGAGCCTTTCCCTCAATTTGGTAACCCGCAAGACAGTAGGGTTCTGGATTCAGGGTTTACTTTTCCCTAGATGGACCGTCAGTAGCTGACAAGCTCGATAAGCCCATATCAAATTGTCTTTAAGGCACCAACCACCCGAATTTGCCATTTCGTTTGTCACTAGGAGCATTTTCGCCGGGTATGTGTAAGTCACTCATGCACGCCATGAGTTGTATTCGGTTGTCAGCGGTTATTTAAAACTCGCGCCACATAAGATCATTTTAATAATAGTAGAGCTCACTCCAACTACCACATCCAACTGTGACAACCTTGAATAGATAGAATATAAAGTGTTCGAACTTTATTTTCAACTGCTAAGCTTTAACCACAGTTTTGAATTGAGATAATGACCCGAGCTGTTTAGATTTCCGTTGCACAACGGCTCAATTGATGGCATCATACAGAAAATGTAATACTTGCAAGTATCCACAGATTTTATAATATTGTGTAATATTTCGGTCCAGTCGTCAGTTTCAAAAAGCTTCGTCACTTGGATGAACTTAGTTGTAGCTACTTTGAAATTCATTAGATCAAATCAGTTGAAGTTGGGTTACGTATGTCTCTATAGAGGCTATATGCAAGTATCCTCATATTGTTATGAATTATTTTGTGTTAGTACGTGTGGGTGCATTTGTATCAAACTTTAAGTGTTAATTCCAGTAGTGTTATGCAAACTTAAATTACAGCACTAGCTCTGAGGGAATTCGTATTAAATCTGTCACAGATGGAATATAAATACCTTTAGCATTTTTGGGGGGAATAATAAACTCGCAAAATACACCTTGAGGCTTGTTACTTACTGAGGATTCTACTTCGGAATAACATTCGCCACCGTTTTCAAAATTGTGTTAAGATGGTCCTACATATGGTTATCTTTATGTCCAATGTTTCTTCACGTGAAATTTCTTCAGCCCAATAGACTAAATTGCTCATCTTTCGGCAGAATTCAAAAAACATTTTTAAAAAAACGCTCGACTTGTACATTATCCTGATTTGGTTCTCATCTAAGTTCGTAGCTCATGATATTTCGCCTATTTTTAGTAGTCGACCAATTCTTTATTAATCACGTTACTTGAAAAAACGTTTAAAGTTCCACGATCAGCCTAATGTTTCCATATAATTGCATTTTTCAAGAAATGTACTATAATGCGCAGCACCATTTCTAAATTGCTTGCATTGCATGTGATGCCATGTTTTCATCACTGAGACTTCAACCATCCATGATACAATACGCAGTATGAGTGCATTATGTTTAAATGTTTCATAACCTTTCCTGCCTATTTCTTCCAGCATCCTTTTGGAAATGTCCACACTCAGTTCAACAGGTGAAAACTTATCAAAGCCTGTGAACACTCTTTTCGTCAAGGTCACAACCATTGAGAGCTGGGTAAGTAAATACTTCGTATCAAATTTGTTTCAGCCCGATATCGATGTGGATGCCACTTTTAGAGTGAAGCTCAATTTCAAGGGGCTGACACTGGGTGAATCACCCAATGGCAAACTAGCCGACCAATCACTGGTCATCGAGCACCAATTCAAGCATTCGTTGTCTAGCAACGATGATTTGATGCTGGAGACACTCTGCAATGTTCCAATAATCGGTAAGAGCTTCAGAAATCAGATTTTTTTCTGGAATACAGCATCCATCTGGAAGGTTCCTCACGCACGAGCTCTCAAGTCGAAAGGAAGAAAAGGTGAAAAATTGGGTGAATTAATAGGAGAGTGTTGTTTCGATTGTTCACCGCTGCTTTTAGGTAAGTTCAGAGTTAAGTGGTGTTCAAACGTTGTAAGCTGAATCAACGGATTTTATGGAATTAAGATTGCCGCTAACTTGGAAGTCTGATATGTACATTCAACAGTTGAACGTAAGTGAAATTCCTCTTCAAAATACGATTAAGGAATCCTTCATGAACCTTAAATTGTTTACGGAGTATCCGCTGATAACTGAAAAAGTAAACATCATAAACATTCGTGTCGGTTCATTGCAATTTCCTCCGCCTGCACTTGGCGAGCAAGGTCTCAGTACGATGATGTGTTTGATCCCGAAGTTGAATACAACGCGGCCGGTAACTATTCAAAGATTGTGTCTAATAATTATCTGCATCAGACGGACGAAAGTGTGAAGTTTTCTTTTGGGAAACTCTTTAACAGGCTGGAACCCAGTTATCATGAAAAACGTTATAAATATGCTGACACGGTTGAGGAAAAGGAGTCGTTTCTCGCTTTGCCAGATAGGTAAGTGTTGGCTAAAAATAAATGAAATGAAGTGCAAACGAATTTAAAGATACTTTAACGGACGAAAATGGGGATTATTGCACGGAAGAAGACAAAGAACGTCGGCGCATGGGTGACGAAGAAACTGTGAAAATCGTTTGGAACCAGGAGAAGAAATTGTTATTGAGGGGCGAAATGATTGGGATGTGGGTTGTCTTATTAAATTTATACGTAGTTTTCGAGATCGCATTTCTCAACTTGCAACCATTCCGGTGGAACTTTTCGATTTGAAGATGCCAAAGGGCCGTAAAGTAAGCGGAAGTCCTAACACTTATTTATAATTCAGATCCTGGAGGCCGAATATAAGTATCACGGTGTGGCCTACGTCGATCTAACTGCTTTACTATATCCTGGAGGTGAGAAGATTGAATAATATTCGCTGAAAATCAAGTGACTTTAGAAAATAAAACTTAGCAAAACATAATTTACAGGTTTCCAGGGTGTGGATACAAACACATCTGCTTATAAGGTGATGCCCTAATAAGTGAAAGCTATTGCGTTTTGTAGCCTAGCCTATGGCAAAAAGTGGTTATGGATTTCGTGAGATTTCACATATCAAATTATCGTAAAATGCGCAAAACAACCACTTTTAGTGTGATCACACGCACTGCGCTTATAATAAATTTATATCTATTTTGACTCGAGTAAATTACTGCACACTCATTGAAGCGCATTGTTAATGTTCAACCGAGTGACCTTCGTGATAATCTTGAATTATATTACTCAAATCAATATAGTAGCGAAGTTTTTCATACATGCACGCGCTCACAACCGAAGACAGTAGGATCGGTTGAAGTGGGCCTTGAAACATATGTCCCTTCTTACAAAGAATGATACCTTGAATACACTATTAGACTATCCATAAACATGGATGTATACTGAGCGATAAACATTCCTATCAAACGAATAAATTTACGGAATCTGTTAATATAAATTAGTCTAACATATAGGTAGAGGGAATGATATCCTCAAAGGTATCTCATATCAACCTCTACTGTAAATGCACGATAAAAATAAAAATAAATCCTATGTATATTGAGGATGAAGTCTGTTTAATATCACGTGATATTGCGAATTTTTCCGTCGATGTCGAAGTGACCAAGGTACCGAGGGAACATGTGCAAATCGCGTTCACACATTCGTGTACGCCTAACGTGCACTGTAACCTGTAAACCACTTGTCATCAGCCTTGCGTTCTTCGTAATATTCTCTTGTAAACCCCACTGGTAGTCATTTATTGTCCAGTTTCACTGAGTAACTGATTCCACAGTTCGCAGATGTGAAATCAATTGATTCAAACCGCACATTTTGACTTGATCTCATTGGTGTGTTGTTTTGGTGGGTAGTTTCATTCATTATTTTAGTTACGCACCACTTATAAGTTGACGCACTTACCGGAGCAGTTAAGGATTTATTGTCTGACGATTCACAGAAGAGTTGGCAAAGTGACCACCAGAAAACCAATTTATTACCAGATTTGAGCATAATACGGAATAATAATATGGATCATTGATTTGAATTCGGTTGATTTAATCTTTATAGTAAATCAAATGTGCTAATATTTGAATGATTTTTGTTAGTTCGGACGTTCACGTAACTTGTTATGCATTTTTTACTTGATGATTAAAATTCGAGATAAAAATTTGCAAAATATATGCGTAGCTAACACAAAACCGGTGTTTGAAACATTTGTGTATGTCAGGTTGCTCGGCTTTGATTTTTTGAAATAACAGCATAGATCTGTTTCTGGATTTAAGCTAAATTAGGTGATAATCTGATCAAAGTGTTCCCGCCTTCGACTTTAGATTTTTCCATGATTCTGTGTACCAAGGAATTCAAAAAGCAGTGAGCTTAACAATAACCATAGGATGACAAGGTATTTGGAATATATAAAAATATAAAATATCTCAGAAATTAATAGGGACAGTCACATACCGCATGGTTCGTCATAAACTCATCGAGTTTGGAAGCGAAAACCTCAACAGATTCTGAGTGTGTGATTTCTTCAGGCAAAAGGTTCCAAGTGATAAATTAATGGCATTTTATAACATCGATTTCGAAGTATACTAATTTTAACCATTTTTCCAAGGTTTCGACGGCCGTCAAAACTAACCTCACTTTCTATATCTGCCAACCACACACAGCAAAAAATCTTCATAGGATTGTAAATTTATCGATTCAGGATAATAGCAAATTGTGTTTCATGAAATGTCATATCATTGAGCGTTGTTCACTGCGCCAAGATCATTCAACTAAACTCAAGAATCACATTTTTATCGTTCATCCGCTATATCGTGTATCACAATGTTTCTGCCTGACGCTTGCAAACAGTTTGAACGTGGTCGCGGAGGGTTTGGGTCGGAAAAGCGCGCAATTTAGATTAATTTTCCTTTCCACGAACAAGTCGAATAAATAAATCCTGTTTCTAATTTACACAAAAACCTAAAGATAGACATTTAATTTTGATGTGTTATCATCTCGCGCGGTAAAATATTCCTATTTCAGACACAAGAGTCAAAGGCGCGTATAAAATACAACCATTTGATGAAACCGAATGCTATCAGAAAGTAAGTTTCAGCTTTAAGTTGTTGTTCATGTTTACTACATTTCGAATACTTTACCGTGTTCCGGTTTTTCCTCACATCTCTTTGAGCCAGTTTACGTAATTTTCAGTGAGGTGTTGAATAGTAATCAGCATTTGAATTCTAACACTACTGTTTAATAAAGCTGCAAAATCCATTGGCGAGTGAAGAGAGGATTGCTAATAACCAGTGATTGTGTGACTTCAAAAACCAGATTCCTCAACCAGATCATGTTACTTTTACCCAGCATAAATTGTTATTAGCAGTTTCACCTGGTGTTTATGCTTTCCTCATTTGAGTAATTATGCGAACATTAGATAAACGAAAATCGGTTGTCATGATTCTCGTGATATTGAAAATAAATTAATAAATTTAAAAAACGATCCTGCTAAAAATTTTACGATAAAATGTTCGATCAAAAACATCTCGAATGTGCGCAGTGAAATAAGAGTGTTGCTTAGCATTGAAGTCTTGATTGCAGATAATACACATATCATTTACCATCTTAACAAACAGCTCCGTGCTCAAATGGATTGAATTGACTGATCACAACGGACTAGTGGCCAAGAAAGTAAATATTCTCTTATCATCACTTTTCAATACCATCGTCTTAGGCATCCATTAACGTGATTCATGGGCTTACGGTTAAAAAGGTTAGCACTTTACAGCACCTCAGGATTACGGTATGAATGAAAATGAGAAATATATATATAACGTTTAGAGTATACTAAATGCATAACTCGCGAATTGTGTTCGTTGGGATATAAGTTCATGTTCACTTTAAATATCGCCAGGCAAGGAGATTCCTAACTACCATGTGATGGACTATCCTTACCTGGTGATATTTAAAGCGAACTTGAACTTATATATGCACAGGGACATCAATTGCGAGCCATACATTGAATTCATTAGATACAATACATTACAGTAGCAACAACGTTGAAAGCTTTTCTGATGAAGTATGACGATATGGTGGCCTGTTTTTGAAGTGTTCACCCTACACCAAGAAAGGAGACATGAAGATTGGTCTACTCAATCGGAGAAATCACGTTTAGATATAATAACCATCCGATGGAACTTTGGCGTGCACGTGTAAAATGTATCTTCATCATCTTCGAGTTCGTTTAAATTAGCTACATTTAACTATAATGCTAATTACATCTGCTGTGTTCTGAGAAATTTAATTCTTTTATTACTCTTCCCTATACTCTGTGCTTGCACTGCACTTGTTTATTATACAGGTCACTCTGAATTCTTTCAACTACTGGCAATGAGATAAAGTTAGCTATATAGAAACCTTTAGGTTTTAGACAATTTGCCCTCTCGAAAATTTGATCGAAAACAATATCATTGTGTCACCACAGTTTAAAACTCCGCTCGAATACTTATGTTGCGTTAATCTGATATTAGTCTTCATTGCATTTAGACCGGAAATACTGAATCGCTGGCTAGACGCTACTTGCATAACCTAGCGCTGTCCACGCCGGTTTCTCAAGCGATTGGTAAGAAGACCCTTGCAAAGATAAAGGTAAAATTGATAACCATTCATTCTTTCTTCTTTTCATCAATTTGATTCTCTGAACAAATACAAAACTTGATAGAAGTAGTTAGATTTGCTGTCCGAAAGAATGGTCTTTAACTAACATTTGCTGGTTTCTAATTTGAAATTCAGTTTGTGACTGATGGTGCAGCTCAAGCACGTTTGAATGGGCTGTTTTCTAATAAACAACTCAGTATGTTACCACATTTTCATGCTTAGTGCTCATATTAGCTGAAATAAACCAAATACTTTTCAACTACGCCTGACTTTGTTCAAGACAAATGGTGATGTTCATACGGGGAGTACGTATGGATTTGCAAGCGATTGTTAATCTGGTATCCAAGCTTATAATTATACTAGATTTGTGCACGACAAAATCAGTATCTGAATTTAATATAGACATAATAAAGATCGGTCGTGATCCGATTCAAAGGACAATAACATTTTGTTAATTAATATTTTGTAATAGTTTTCGCAACGTTCGCAAATCGCTAATTGTTTAGAATGATACAGGTCCACGGTGGATGGTAGCTCAGGCTGTAAGGCATGAGACTACAATGGTGAAGGTGCTCGGTTCGAATCAGACCCGAGACAGGATATGCACTGCTGATGAGCTGAAATAAGATCGAAACTCGAGTCCAGTGCTTCCAATATGGACAGTCGTGATAAACTTTCTGAATATTTCGAAAGACTTGGTACTGATGAGTAGTCGCCAAAAACATACATTATAGTTTGGCTGTCCGTATCGGGTATAATTTACTGAAATCTGTACCGTATTTGATCAATTTGATCTGCTGATCATTCGTTTGAACCGTTCAGATTCCAACGGATATCGAACTTCATGCTCCGTCAATGCCAATGACTGACGCCACATCATTGTCCACGACAGAATCACGGGAGTACATTAATGCAATGTCCTATCTGGTGCTAGAAATCATTATGGCACGCCCATTGGTGGAGAAACGATCTATGGAAGAATTAGATCAAGCTATAGCTGCGCATGTGGCGGCCAGAAAATTTAGACCTGATGAAAGTAAAATAGCTGAGCGGGTGAGTAAATGAAGACAAAAAATGGCTACACTCTTTTACCAAAGAAGCTAAGTAACATTCACTCGTTTCAATATTTACAAGGCTGTTACGGAATACCACGAGAGCATCAAAGAAGCTTCCAGGTATATTTTGGGTGAACTCATGTAAGTCCATCCTTTATTATACTTGCGAATAAATTTATTGTTTCGTTCTCCTATATTCCATCGTTATATGGCGATGATCCGTTATGCATTTTGTTGTACAGCGGCAATAAAATGCAGGCATGTGACAAACCGCATTCTATTCGTTCAAATATTAACAACGATAAATAATATCGGTCAAAGAAATGTTTAATATTCGACCAATCACAATAGTCCAAATTGTGTAGTCACAGAGGTACAGAGACCCATATCGGGCATATCCATGTCGTTGGTCACAACATCATCCTCTCGGGGAAAATGAATATCACTGCTCCCATCCGTAGCATAAAACTATTTTGCATATAGATCATGAAAAGCATCTTTCCTCAGCAACTCATCCAGTGTGGGATTGCAGAACAGCTGATGTGTTGCATTGTGTTTTGTTTTGGTCGGTTTGCCATACAACAATTCAGAAGGGGTTTGGCCCGTAGCATTATTTTGGCACGTTTTATAGAAAATTAGCGCATCGATAAATGCGTCTTCCTAATAATCCCCACCGATTGTAAACCCTGGATACTTCCCTTCAATAATCTATTCAATCGCACAACCATCCTGTTAGCAGGAGGGTTGTAATATGCAATGTATGCATATCGTATAGCATTTCCTAAAAGAAATGATTTAAACATTTGGCTGAGGATCAATGTCAGTCACGAATTTTTCAGGGAAGCCAAGCCGGGAGAAAACATTTTTCTACCGTCTGATGTGTAAACTAAGAGTAACATCTCAGCATATATGGACATTGGCCCATTTGCTGCAATATCAGGTAGTAACAGGAAGAAAACGTTTGATGATTTGTGCCGTTACAAACGGTGCCATTATCTCGACCGCGATTTTCGATCATGGGAGCATAAAATTAACAACTGGTTGAATTGAGGCTTACACTGTTTTGAGCCGGATCTGATTTTGACCCCCCCCCGGAACACTGCCAACTCCTTCTAAGAAAAGTTTCGAAAATGAGGTGCAGAAATTTTGCGAAAGAGCTGCGATCGTCGTGCGTTCTACTGCGTGAGCAATTCTTGTGTTTCTGACTAGCAGTGATTTTTCATTCAATGTAACCAGAATCTTCGATACTAACATCGAGGAGCAAGTATCCCAGTTAGCGCACAGGTGAAAGTGAATAACCTTGAAAGTTGTGCATGTAGGGAGTATCAGTACGTTTTTCACATGCAGTTAATTAATGTTGTATGGAATAATTGTACTGGGGGAGGCAGAATGAAAATGTCAGCCTAATCCTACTTTTCGAACATCAGGGGTAGGTAAATCGTGTTCAAGTGTAACTATCATGGGGAACTCGCAGCGATCTTCTTTTATAGTACAGTCCAATCAACGTAAACCAAGTATCCAGTAACTGCTGTTGATTCAAATTTTGGAAAGCTTGCTGGTACCATCACATAAGGAAAGATTCTATCTGTAATACATAATAATCTGTTGGCCCATTGTCTCGAGTCCTGAGTCGACTGAATACTCACAACGTTCTGCTAAAACCTTTGGCACGAACACTTTAGAGTAAAATATCGCGAGAGCATTTGCGGTTTCCATCGCAGTCTCATGAGGTTTTCACCATTCTGGACTGCAAAACAAACCTGGTTTGACTCTTGCTTTCGCGTTCATGATTTGTATTGTAACTTATGGTTGCGTACCATTTTTGACAGCAGCATCAATTGAATAATTGAAGTCACTGTGTTTCGTAGCATACGGAAATGTTGCCAAGAAATAGATGTATTGTTGCCATTATGCTGCATCCACGCTGCTCGCTTGAGCGCTATCCACTTTTTTGGTTCTGCTGCGGACAACAAAACGAAGTTCATGTTCGGATCTTCTAGGAGTGATTTGCGAGTTCTCGTCTATCTTCAGTTTCTGAAAATATATAAGTTCGTTCTATTGCGAGTCAAGGCTTATGTAGATGAAGAAGACCAGTAGACCACACTAATCATGCAAACTTCACCAGACATCAGCGTCAAAGTACACCAAACTGTATCCTCGAGGGTGAATTCTGTGTTGTCTATTGGATGGCCATTATGATAATAAAAAGCAACACCGCCACCAATATTGAGTCATAATCCTTCGAAAACTAATGTTTAGCACTCTGCTGATAGCCTTGTGATGGATTTGGAATGTTTCAACTTCTGTTAGATTTAGAGGTTGCGGCTTTATTCTGATGGATAAAGAACTCGCAAACAGCTCGTACGGGGATTTTAAGTAAAAACAGTCAATTTGAATCGCAACACATTTTATACTTGAACATTGGTGGCAAAATTTGGTTTAGATCTACAGCAATGGCCTGCACATAACGACGGATCCAAAGTGTAGAACGACGAACGATTATCATAGCTATGAATGCGTCTGATTCCAAATTCAATCAAATTCTTTGGGATAATGTACGTTTTATCTAGAATATGTGTATGTCACTATGCTACTTGTTGATGATACGCGCTTAGTTCAGCATAGTCATGTACTGTTGGAGCTAATATTGTAAACTGGGATTGATTTTGTCAAGTTATGTATAATGCTGGATTAAATCAATCCATCATTTTGTGCATGTCTAATTTATGATCAAACGCGTTGGTACCATTGTCATTTTCTCTTTCTTCATAAATCCAATAAGGATACAATGAATTTTTCTGTCTTTAAACAAATGGATCTTTCAACCTTCAGAATAGGATACTTTGGTGTACAATCTTCTGTGCCACCTGAAGCTGTCAAACAACATCACAATCATTATTATTGAATTTACCATGATGATAACCTTAATGCTTGTATGAATGATCCCAAAAATATTTAGAATGTCATAATTTCCGAGCACTTTCGATTGAATTCGTTTTACTCTTTAAATGCT
>JACCGJ010008913.1:0-43276 GCA_013407085.1 Atriophallophorus winterbourni
TGTGCCACGCTTCTCTATGGTTTCGAAAATTGGTCAATTGAGCGGGAGAGGTCAGCCGACTTTCTTTTTGACACCCATTGCCCGGATGGGTCGAATTCAGTGGTTACGGATGATGTTTGATACTTTGCGAACGTTGGGACACGTTTTACGAATGTCTCATCATCACCTACCCCATCCCTGGCTGAAAGAAACAATCGGGTGGCCAGTTCATGATGTGGTGCACTGGAATGAAAAAGGTCGCGGTAGAGCTAGACTTATTAGGACCTATTGGTTTGCTCAGGTGGGCTCCAGGAGATTCATCTAAAAGTTGGTTGGAAACCCCACGTGATATGGTTACAAACCGACGTCAGTGGCGTCAAAATCGCATGCAGGAGGAATAAGAACTTAGTCCAACAGCCTTTAGGTTCATAAATCAACGCAAAGATTTTAAGCGTTAAAAAGACAAGTGTTTCATTCGAAAATTTTGTAAAAATGAACCTTAACCCATCGGATTGGAGATCAACAAACCAATGTGTTGCTAAGTGGTGCATTTAACACACAAAATGAAAGCCGTGCCACATTTATCATCGTGGATAAACAGAAGGAAACGAGAACATAGGTTGAACCGAAATAGACATACCAAAATATTGTCGATGTCGGCCATGGATGTACATCACAAGCGCATGAAGGTGTCATGCTCTGCAGCATTTAAAATGAATAAACAATCCGATTCAGGAGTGACAATCTCTTTCGCGGTGGCGAAAGATGTACGCCAGCGGCGTGACCTGCGTTTAGTGCCCAAGAGCTGTATCTGCTATTCCTCAGCTTGGACATGAACCTTTACAAAACGTGTCCCCAAAATGAGCGGTAAAGAGCAAGTTCTTCCCAACTCGTAGGCTGCATACCAAAAGATTTCATATCTCATTTTGTAAACGTCTTTGTACCGCAAGTCCAAATGTCAAACTTCTGATTTCAACTCACCATAGAGTCGATCTCTTGGAATACGACCATTTTCCATGCTGTACACATGACACAGCCAGCGTAGCGGGAACTGCCGTACTATGGTGAATATGCTCTGTAGACCAGCTTTAGAAAGCACATCAGCATTCGTTACTTTGCCCAACAACGATATGTTCAAGATACGGTGGATGCTTTGTAAATGGAAAGCATTCAGCTTCCGTTCGTGTCTTGCGTGGATAAACCAGGTTTCACTGCCGTAAAGTAAACGTGCGGTTTACCAAGACACGAAAGCTCAATCGGGACAAAATGACAGGTGATCTGCCAATCCCCGTATCTAACCAGAGGCTATTCACAATGGTTGAGCCAAGAAATGTGGAAATATGAACTGGTTCAAGCTGACTGCCGACGAAAAACAGTCCATTAGCGACGAGAGGTGTTCTGGTGAGTGATCAATGATGGCTGCATCGTTGACAAACAGCAAGTCATAAATTAGCACATCTCGCACATTGGTTTGTGCTTTCAAACGGTTTAGGTTGAAAAGCATGCCATCGCACAGCTTGCGTAGATAAATACCTTCTGTTATCGTCCTAAAAGCGTGCTTCAGCATCAGAGCAAATTAAATGTCCAACAACAAAATTGACGCCTTGGCACAGAGCTCTTCGTGACAGAGTGAAACGAAATAACGAGTTTCAGCAGTCTTGGGGGGCAGCCAATAAGATAAATCATTTTGAAAAACCCTCCCAGCTAGCGTAGTCGGATGTCGTAGTTAAATAAATAAAAAAAACATTGTATAATGGCATACGCTGTTCCAAATACTTGACTTGAAGTTGCCTTAACGGCTGATCTTTCCCCGCGGAAGTCACATTGAGATTCGGAGTAAACTCTATCAGCTAATACTTGTGGCCGCATCTGTAAGACTATAGCAAACAATTTGCTTACAATATTTACAATGATAATTATGATGATAATGAAAAAAGCTCAGTCTGATTTTCGAGCTAAAGCACAATTGACTGACAAAATCTGCTCAAAACCAAGCAATCTAGATTCATCATATCATTGCTTAACCTGAATTTCTTAGCTGCTTGACACTTACCTCGGATTGTGTGATGCTTTCCCCGGGTTCTTCCTCTTCCCATTCATCGTCCGAATCCACGGAATAATCCAACTGGGAGCTATCTTGCGCAAAGGGTCTGCGTCCGGTAACCGTACGGCTACGACGTCGCCAGGTGCCGTAATAGGCAGGTCGGTAGTTTTCGACGAACTGGAATAACTTAGCCCGCAACCAAACTGTACCACCATGGCCACGAGATCCATGATATTTCAGGGCAGATGAATTCAAAGTGGAACACGGGCCATCCTCGAGTAACTGCACTTCAGGCGGTTCGCTAGAGTGAAAGGAACCAAATGAAGAAGCGGAGAAGAGCGAAGCGATTCAGTTACACGTCCAACAACAAAACAATAACAAGAACGAAAAGTACATTACAAATGTTCACCATTAACCATGGTTTGTTGCAGGATGGTGGATCATTTAACTTCCTTTGATAAGGAAATTTCATTGTGGTCGACATGCGCCTAATAGTTTGCATAATAGAAAAGCCATCATCATCATCATCATCATCGCAGACAGCATTACACCGGTAGCGCGTACCGAATGCTTAACTGCCACACAACCATGAAAAAGTAAAATCCTAAAAGATGGGGAAGGGTGGGACTTAAATAGCTACGGATTTTATAGAAGAGTAAGCACAAACAAACTGGGAAGAGGTGCCTACACCTCGAATGGAACATGCATTCAAACAAGTTTCGTGAACGAGTAGAGCGACATCAGCATGGCAGCTTCCTTGCGGCTTTCACTGTCATGCATCATAACAAGCTTTTCTCGTCACTCCGCTTGACAACATACAAGGTTAGGCAAACACTCCAAAAAGATGCTTAGTGCAAGACCGCCATTGAACACGGTTTCAGGACATATCCTGAAGCGTAACTAGCCATTGTGATATCTGATCGCGGGGACACCAGCCTGGAAGACGCGCTGCGCCGACTTTTGAAAGGTTACTATGTGACGGTTTGGCCACCCCGAGCTTTACGCCAATCTGGATGTGGTGTCGGAAGTCGGTGGTCCGGCATCCGTAAAACGTGACCCAACCAGCGTAACCTATGCAGGTTGATTTGCTTCTGTATATCCACATTATTACCGAACAGCTTATTTCGGAGATAGAAAAGCCACGGTGATTTTAATGTGATTTTAATGTAACAGTGGTAGAATGATATTCAGATACCGAAATTTCATAAAAGCCTAATAGATTGTTCGAAAAAAATTGTGCTGGAAGCTTGCGATGTGTGATGGGTTGCATGCATCCAAGACCCATTAACCTAGATCGGGTGTCACACAAAATATGCCTGTTTGCATACTTCTCCGTTATACGTTCTCAATAAGGTCACGACTCCATCACCAGAATACAGGTGCTCGGATGATGGAGTCAAGGCTTAGTAAGGTGCGCGATGGATATCTGGATTACGCTCATGAGTTTATCTACATCTCCATGTGTCTTATCGCGTCCCCTAATAATGAGCCTGTCTGGACAGAGGCAAATGCGTAGTACTCAACGAATGACGGAACAGAGGCAAAATGTTAGTACATAATGTCGACGTGCATGGATGTGCAATCGTACAGCACTTCTGTGCTGTGGAGCTAACACCGTGCTAAATTGATTGGCCATCGGTAGTGGGTTGAATGCAAAAATACGCCGGAGTCTCACTATTATTTCTATTTTTATTCAATCTGTCTAGGGCTTGGCAACCTGACAGTATCTTAGTCCACATGCAGTCTGTGACTGTGCGGCACTTTGCATGGATCAAGCTTGTGCTTGCATACATACACATATCGTCGAAGGTAATAAGACTGTTATTAATTCCGCCTTCCAGACTTTACCTGTATGTATGTATGAAAACACAAGCTTGATTCAGGCAAAGTGCCGTACCGTCAGAGACTGCACGTGGGCTAAGATACTTTCAGGTTGCCCAGGCCTAGACAGGTATGAGAAAGAAAATAGAAACGGTAGTGAGACTCCAGCCTGTTTCAGCATGCAGCTCACCACCGACGACCAATCAATTTAGCACGGTGTTAACTGTACAGCACATAAGTACTGTACGATTGCACATCCGTGCAGACTTTACCTAACGGTGGATATGCCGTGACATAATCTTAATCTACGATATCGTAACTGCCAAACGTAACCCACGTCTGCGTGCCAAGCTCACGCATTGATTGCCGGCGCCGTTTTCACCTGCGCAACCTGACTATATATTAAGGAGCATAACACGCGCTTTATAACACCTTTTTATATTTATGTGCATTTTGCGATTGTTTCAAACATGCAGTTTATGACAGTTCGGCACTTTGCCTGGAATCAGGCTGTTGGTTCAATAATAATTAATAGTTTAAACTGCACACGGTGACAACCGCCTCTTTGATCAGCTTGTTTTCACCAATCTAGCGAGAATTTTTCTGCAATACCTGAACCGATATAAGTGACTAATGCGATAATGACAGATCTGCTTTAACTGAGCACCAAAGAAAGTTTGAACAAAAGAACTTACGTTGGCCACGTTGAAGGATAGGAGAGGGGTGTGCGTTGCTTAGCCCTGAGTTCTTTCAGGTAATTTGTGCGGCCGAACCTTGGTAACCCAATGATGGAGGCTTGGCTAGCTTGAGCTGTATCTGACACCTCGGTTTGAAATAATTCATCTAAATTCCGGCGCTTGGATTCGAGTATAGACTCGGACATGCGATGTATCGGTGCCATGCGCATGTCTTTACGGAGTTCAAATTGCATGAACAAACCAGAGGTTGTAAGTGTGGATGTGAGAGTATCCTAGAAACATTATTGCAAATGTATGCCGAGGAATACCTTTTTGGATTCATTTTTAACAAGAAATCCTAGCAAGACAGCTCTTTGTTTTTCTTCAAGTTTGATTTTAAAATCTTCTTCTTTTTTCTTCTCTTGTTCCCTCTGTAAACGCTCTTCTTCTTTTTTACGTTTCTCTTCTCTGCAGAATGTAAATTTGTTATTGATCTTACTCTTTTTTCTTGCGTTCGGCTTCTTTTTCCTCCTCTCGTTTTCTTTGTTCTTCAATGCGTTTCAGCCGTTTTTCCTCCTTCAATCGTTCCTCTTCCTCTTTTTTAGCTTGCTTTTCACGGAGACGTTGTTCCTAAAATACATGATCAAATCGAAAACCGTTTACTTTTTCTTCCAACCGTTTCTGGCGTTCTAACTCTTGTTCACGTTCCTTCTGAAGACGCAAACGTTCCTGAGAAAGGTAAAGAATGCAACATTTTGGTCACTTTTTCTTCCAGTTTTTTCTGTCGTTCAAGCTCTTGTTCGCGTTCCTTCTGTACCCGAAGACGCTCTTTTTCAGCACGTTTCAAGGCTTTTTGATAATCAGCAAGGGATTTTTTACGGTCACTTGTGGGCTGGCACCAAAAAAGTAAGCAAATGAGGATAAGGATGTAATCGTCTGATCAGAAGTTGCTTGTATGTTTTTCTGGCTTTAGAACTGTGCTCAAGATGACGACAATAAATTTGAGAAGGTGCATCGCACAAACAAAGGCATGTAAAAACGCTATAGGCTAGTGTGTACCGTGCGTTTATAGTAGACAGGTTATACGCAGACATTTTCATCAAATTATCATTCACATTCGTTCACATTATGTTACAAGAGTACAATTGAACGGGATCTGTGTTGGCACCTTTAGGTTTAAATCACAAGCCAGACAATATTATAAAGATTATTATAAAGCTAACAATAGTAAGCGAAGTAGTTAGCTGACACAATTGTAGATTCACAAGCAATAACTACTGAGGAGCTGAGCCATTGTTGAATAAGACTGAGAGTCAACGCTGCTCGATCACATGAACGCAAGATTGTAATGATAAAATATATTGCATGGAGATCTCGTATTTTGTCCAAGATTTTACCTTTAACCGCTTGCGCGTGGGTATAAAAAATCCATATTTATTGTAAAAAAGTTTTCAAAAAGCAGAATAATATAAGCACACGAAAATCAGAAATAAGACATTATTGTATGCCAATGTGATTGAATCGGTGGGTCGTGGTAACCTTATCCAAAAGTGCTTTTAAGTTCAGGTTTAATTTAGCGTTGCTATATTGTATCAATCAAGCAGATCATGATTGCACTATCCCCACACGAAGAATGCAAATAGTATTGAACCGGTCACCGCAAAATATGTTACAGTATCGCGATTCGAACATTTTTGGCCTAATATCGGCAACATATCGATGATCATGAAGTCTACTCTTGGTTTTAAGCTACATGTGCCACTTGTGCGACAAACGAGCTGATTAACGCAATTGTCCCTTTGCAAATGCGAACCAAAATCCTGTTAATAAAACAAGCACTAATTGTATTACAGCAGCTGAAGCGTGATGCTTAGAGTATGTATGTATGCAAGCACAAGCCTGATCCAGGCAAAGTGCCGCCCAGTCAGACTGCGCGTGGGCTAAGATACTGTCAGGTTGCCCAGGTCTAGACAGATATGAGGGGGAAATAGAAATAGAAATAATAGTGAGACTCCAGCGTGTTTCAGCATGCAGCTCACTACCGTTGGCCAATCAATTTAGCACGATGTTAGCAGCTTAGAGTAGCGGTGATCATATTTATTCATCGTCGTCATCAATATAGACAGCGTTACAATGAAAGCAATAACAGAATGTTTAACTGCTATAAGTGCAGGAAATCAAAAGCCCTGAACTAGGCACATATGTATGTATGTATGAAAGCACAAGCGTGATCCAGGCAAAGTGCCGCACAGTCAAAGACTGCACGAAGGCTAACATACTGACAGGTTGCCCAGGCCCAAACAGATATAAGGGGAATCTTAGCGGTGAGACCCTCAATACCGGCGACGAATCACATTGGCACCGTTTCTTATGCAGCACTGAAGTACTGCGTGATTACATAGCAGTGCACTAAATTGTCACAGAACTATGGCACTTTAAACGAGAATAGAATAGATGGGTAAAAGCGGGATCTCGAAAGCTAGGCAACTGCAAGGAAAACGTCGGGTTGATGCCACTTCTAATTCACGAAACTTGATGGAAAGCCTGTTACGTTCGAGGTGTATGTATCACATCATAGTTTGTCTGTGTTTACACTTCTATATATTCCGTAGCTGTTTAAGTTCGATACTTACCAATCTTTTTATCCTATTTTTATGGTTATATGGCAGGTTAGCCTTCGGTGCATGCTAACGGTGTAATGATGGACATGATAATGATAATGATGATTATATAAACAGGGACGACGTCTCTCCAACTGGAAATAAGCATGCATGCATGCATGCAAGTTTTGTGAACGGGTAGATGTCAACACACTAAATAGTCCGACTAGTTTTCTTGATAATAGATATACACCAAAACACATCCAAGCCGTGAATATATATATATCCTCATCCGAATGAAGTCAAGTTCTTCCCAAGGTATCGAACCGTACGCGTTCTTTCATGCACACCGTAAAGCATAGCGAGCTTGTCCAATAGGTGGTTTGTTGCTTGTCAAATTCAAGACTTTATGATTTATTTACGATAATCAAATTGAATGCACCAAGTTTTTTCCAAAAAGGAACTTTCTACGCTGCTCAGGTGATAATTTTGCTTCTTCCTCAAGCCCAGCTGGGGTTGATATAGTCATGAGTTCGCGTGCAGGTAGCTCAAATTTAGACTGGATTCCCGTCAATAGCAGGATGTGTGCCGTCCGACTAGCTACTTCTAGCAACACTACTTCCCGAACCAAAAGTAATCATTGCTTCTTCGTAATAGCCACCAACGCTCAGACTAATAGTAGCACTGATGAGAGCATAGCTATATTCTACCACGAATTCTGTACACTCTTACAACGCGCAAAGTGTTCTGATATCAGTATTTTTGCAGTGGATATGAATGGTCAATTAGGTCGCCAGGATGTTACTGAGTCACATCTCGAGGTGCATTCGGACTCGATGCTCAGCCTAAGATAATTGTGAACACTTTCTGCATATATGTGCACAATATAGGCTATTTACTTATAGCTAGCACATGATTTAGGCATAAAAAGGCAACTTCGCGTCCCCCTAATGATGATCAAACACAGGCACAAATTGATCATTTGGCAATAAGCTCTAGATGGAGAGGATGTATCGAGGACTGTCAGTCCTTCTGGAACACCTGTGTAGATTCTGAGTATGCGCTCCTTAAATCGGGATTAACATTTAAATTCTATGGTCCAAAGACAGTCCTCTCTAAACCCTTCGATAAGCTTTCGGAGCCCGAAAATATCACACAGAATTGGAATGCGAATGTTACTGTAATACACTATGCCACAGTGTCGGCATGTTGAAGTTAAACCTCTAGCAGAAGCTCCAACTGGATGTGCCAGGATACTATTCGATCACTAGAAGAGAGGTGGAGGATTCTTTCTGTTTGGCAATATAATGCACAAATGCGTCAGAAATAATCTCAAGCGTGGCAATCAATCAGATAAGGAAGCGCGGTGACTGTAAAATTTGAGGAAATGGAGGCAGCCAACAATTCAAGTAACGTCAATTGACTATTCAAGCCAATTCGACCTGCAGATTCTAAAACCATTGTAGTCAGACAGAGAATCATAGAGAACGATGGTACCCAGCAAAGAGCGCCGCTTATCTTATTGGGTGGAGTATTTCCATGAGCAATTTAGCCTGTATGCAGCAGCTGGTCCATTTCCCTCTATACCGATGCGTCTGAGTACAGCAGAATCAAGTTCGATATTTAGTCAATGGATAGATTCAAGGCAGCTGTTTCTGATGGACAGACCCCGGTTCAAGAAGGGTTGCAATAGCACACTAGTTGACCTATTCCGTCAGGTATGAGACACAGAATATATTCCCCAGCGTTGGGGATAATGTCATAATTGTTTGTTGTATACTTTCTATATGCCGCTGACTAACAAATCTTGTTTACATTTCAGCTATTGTACGCTCATTCTTAGAATAGTAAAGCCTTGCTTACTCCACTCAAACCCGTCTTCCTTTTCAACTTAATTCGGATCGTATAAAGAACGCTACAGATAATCTATAATCGTACTTATTTTCGAGAAAGGTGTGCGTACATCGTGCTCCAAACTCAGGAGAATAGGCCTTACGCCCGTCACTACTCCGCATCTTGCATAAACCTGTCTCATAAGCCTTACCTTACACAGAGAATCACATATTCGTAAACAGCAAACGGGATTTTGACCAGGTAGACGATGCGTCAATCACATATTCACTCTTCGGTGAGCCTTAGAACACCACCACACTTATAAGCAGCCAACTGTAGCGATCTTTCTTTATTATAAGTGTGTCAGTCAGCAAAGAAAATGCGGAACAGCGTGGGAGCAAGAACACGCCCTTGTTTGACGCCTTGGCGAATTTCAAACGCTTCTAAACTGAAACCGTTAAAAGGGACTGAGTTCTTCACGCCAGTGGAACGAAATAACGAATTTGAGCAATTGTGGAGAGCAGCCTATCAGATCCAGCATTTTGAAAAGGCTCTCTCTGCTGAAGTAGTCGAATGCCTTCGTTAAATCGATAAAAACAGCGCATAATGGCATAAGCTGTTCTCCTCACACTTTTCTTGAAGTTTTCTTAGAGAGAATATCATGTCAACGGTTGATGTTCCCCTGCAGAAGCCACGTTAGGATTCGTAGTAAACTCGTCAGCTAAAACTCGTAACCGGATCTGCAAGACTTGAGCAAACATTTTTTACAACATTCAAAAGGGAGATTCTTATGTAATTGTTGCAGTCGACTCTATCACACTTATTCTTAAATAGCGTGATGATCTTCCTGTATCGCTTCTCTTGTGGGACACACTCCTGTCAGCACTGGAGAAGCAAATGGTGAAGAGGCTATTATAATGCTGTTCTACAGCATTTGATGAGCTCATGTGGAATTTCGTCGTCGCCAGGGGCCTTCTCATTCGTTAATCGGTCAATTGCCCTATTGAGTTCATCAAGAGTAAGGGGAGTATCTAGACGTTCAATGGTTGGCAACCGCTCAACATTTTCAAGTGTATGCGGTAAAACCATACTGCCCTTAGAGTATGAAGAGAAATGTTCTACTCATCTTCCTATCTGCTGAGTTTTGCCGACAATTGGGTTACCAGATACAGACTTAATGGGACCCTTTTTAAGTTTGTTTAGACCAATGGCTCTCTTGATCCCATCATACCATGAAAACCCTGAGGAAAAATCTGGAACAGAGTCTGTTAGACGGTTAGTTGGTGCACACCATCTCTTTCTGGCAACTCCCTGCTGCCTTGCAGGTCGTACTTGGTTGTGCAAAGGCTAGAGAAGTTGACTCAAACAAACGCCGAGTGGTGCTAAGGACGCCGCTTTGTACCCAAATTCCTAAGAATTTTCATTGAAGCCGACTCATCCTCCAGGAGGAGATAGTCGCACAAAACAAACAAAACAAAACAAACAATAATTGCGGCAAATGTGCTCAGGATGATCAAGATGATGATATTGTCATCCAATGTAAGCGCTGCGATTATTGACAGCATCTGTGGTACATAAGAACTTAAAACTCCTTTTAGGATTTTGACGATCCAAAAAATTAGAAATGTTTTGTGTTGCTTGTAGAGCACGGCGGTGGAAGAATAAACTGGCCGATAAACGCAGCGCAAAATCGAATGAATCCGTTGTACAGGATGACCTAATGCACTTGACAATAGCCAAAGACATTTTATGAAACCTACGTACGCGCAGATAGCAGCTAACGAGTCCACGACGTCACCCACATATCCGAATGGTGATATTGTCATGGGACTGCAACTCCTCGAGTCTCTGCGGGAAACTGGTACTCCACTTGATTGCGCGTCGTAAAAATGTTCCGGTTTTGCCAAGTGTGCCTCAATCAACAAAATCATACACTGCCTTTCCGTGGCAACTCGTACAACCACAAATTAACAACGTTGAGAAACTGCCACCTACAGTTCCGAAAGCGAAGCAAAACAACATGAAATCTCTGACAATTGTGTGTACTAATATGCCGAAAAGTTGTTCTCTCTGCTTTCAAACGCGCAAGCAACATTATATGCATCAGTGGTGACCTCTAAGTGGAAACCTGCAACTCGATATAAACGTAGTTTCTTTAGTACGTCTTTCCAAGCGCTAGAAATCGCCTCATGCGGACGTCCCCCGTCTGCTCCACATCACCCTTGACTACCCAGAGAAGGTTGAACAGGTTTTTTCTTTCAGCACACTTTCTACGGAATACTCATTCGCCTTTGAGTATTTTTTTCTGTCTCAGAGTCAGATGCAAAAACAAAAAGGCAACGACTGGAATTAAGCGAACGATAGCGGCATCATTTTCCTCTATGATGTGCCTGAGCTTGAAAGTGATAAACAGCCAAGGACACTGCTCTTAATGGCGATGTATTGAAGAACTCATCAAAATTCACGGAACTTTGACGACTGTCGTGAAACGCCTTCTACATTCCACAATAATAAGGGTAACTCTCACCGTATTCTGATAATTACCTTCGAATAAGAAGATATGGTTAATGTTGCTTTGCGCTTCTGGTATGATAACAAACGTTTTGCGCCTACGGAGTTCCGTCTTCGCACCGTGGTTGACATGCCAGAACAGCGTCCATATCCATCTGTCACACAGCATAAATAACTCTGCTGACGAGATTAACAGGACCGGTCAAAAACTTCCGCAGCCGGTTCGAGTGAGGTCGGCAGAATAACAGCGCATTCACACTGCCTGCTTTCATCACCACCATCATCACGGACAGTATTACACCCGTAGCAAGTACCGAGTGCTTAACTGTCATAACCATAAAAAGTAAAATCTTAAAGTATGGGAAAGGATGAGATTCTATAGAAGATTAAACACAAACTATGGTGATGTGCCTACACCTCGATTAGATTTCCTCGTCACTTCACTTGGCAATATACAAGGTTAAGCAAACACTCCAAGACGATGCTGAGTGCTTAGAACGCCACTGAAAATGGTTTCGGGGTATAACATGATATTGCCAAGCTGGAAAGTGTTCAACGTTTAGCTACTCGTATGATTGTTAGGCAATCGGGTAGGTCGTATCAGGAACGAGTGCTGAGTCTAGAGCTCTTCTAACTAAAAAGGAGGAGGCTACGTGGGGACCTGATTGAAACCTTCAAAATCATGTCAGGTTTCAGTACTATTCATCCCAGTGAATTGTACGCTCTGGCGCCAAGTGTGGGTACTCGAGGCCACCCATCAAAACTGGCCAAGCGACATGTCAGGTCAAATGTTTGTAAGTTCTTCTTTAGTGAGAGGGTAGTAAGTTACTGGAATCGACTTCCTAAAGAAGTTGTTTGTTCTACTTCGGTAGGGGGTTTCAAGAATAGACTTGACCCTGTGTGGCCTTCATTATTTCCTGATTTTTATCCGTAAGGGAATAGTTGGTATGATCCTCATGTTGTCTTTGGAACGCACTAATGTTTCTCCTCACTTATTGGTGAGGGGAGTTTTTGGTGCATTCCAGATCACTCTCATACCAGAAGATATTTGTGAAGATATTGTTTAAAGTGGTGGACGCTCTTCTGTGGCAGACCACCGAAAGAAATCTAGGCGCTCGATTGGCTCGTTAGCCACATACAGTCCTGTGCAAACTGAACTGAACTGAACTGAAGCATGACTAGCCACTGTGGCATCTAATCACGGAAGCCACAGCCCAGAATACGTGCTGCACAGACTTTAGAGAGGTTACTAGTAGGGATTGTTAGCGGTCTATGCCATATATATAGAATACGGTGTCAAGAAATTTGTGCGTCGCAATTTTTAGTTTATTCTTCTACCAATCAATCGCCTTGTATTTAAACGATTGATTTCGCCTCATATTATAGTCATTAGCCGACCTTTTGTAGTTTAAAAATCAGAAGGCAATTGGTTGGCATAAGAATAAACGAAAAAGTGCAGCTCATAAGGGCTTGACCGTCTGCGGACTATCCAAAAGAACAATGAAAAATTATTAAAACCAAATCCGAATTTTCGCAAAAATTTAATTGTTGTTAACACTTAAAGCATATTTTTATGCTAATTTTCAACAAAGATTAGGCAAACTGTTTGAGCCCACATGACTTCACGACAACTTACAGGAGTTTCATCCATCACGAATATTGCGCCATGAACTACCACTATGATATGAAGGTCATTAAAAATTCATTTGAAGATTCAGTTCCGTTCAGTTTGCACAGGACAGTAAGTTGCTAACGAGCCAAAAAAGCGGCCAGAATTTCTTTCAGTGGAAGGCTGGAGAAAAGCATCCAGCACGGTCAAAACGTTTTTTTCCTTTTTGTCGGTTTGAAATTTTTTTCGATTACGACGCCATGAGATTATCCGGATAGTATTTATGGTTTAGTGGATAGTGAACAATGGATCCTGAGACTGAGTGGGTTTCAGTTATATCCACATAAAATTCTGACTCCGAGACAACCACAGAAGAATTAGGACCGTGCGTGAACAAAGAGTGTATTTTTATTAATGATTGAGTTGATTATCTACAAACGCTATTCAACAAGTGAACATCGTTCACTGAGTTAACGAACAGAAAATCGGTGAAATATGAGTGATAAATCAATATGGTCTTATCGGTAATCGAAACACTACGATAATGTCTAAGTTAAGAAAACAAGATGATACAAAATATAAGACTGTACAAATGGACCGTTCCGGGGTTCAGAATGTTTAGTGCATGGCAGGGCTAATTAACTGCCAGGTAAAAAGGGTTCATCGTGTAGGCCGGTGGAACCCAACTTTAAGAAGCGCTCGCACGATTTTGGTAGAATTTATAAACCAGATGGACAGGGACACGCTTCTTTCGAAAAGTGCTCACCTTGAACGCTACACAAATGGTGTTTCAAAGTTGTCCATGTTACGGGGCCTCAACTACACCCTCATGGAAAGCGTTTCAAAACGCCCATGACCGGCTCGAAAACTCCCATAAAAGGGATAAAAGTTAGCCAAAATAAGAAGTTTAATTCATCTGCTGTAGTAGTCATCGAAGACGTACTCAAAATTGGCCCGCCATCCGAATATGAGTGCGTGGAAAACTCGCTGGCAAGCGGATACCTCTCAGGACTTCAAGGCACTACCCCAGAAAATAAGCAAGATTTGCTTTTCAGTAGGCTCCCTAACGAGGACAATCAATGTACAACTGCCTTTATGCCGGTACAAGCTCGTTCGCAAGCGCAGTCCAAACACTTATCTGTTGCTTCGGTCTCAAAAAACAGGGTATAAACGAAGGTGCTCCGACCCCGAGTAAAAGCCTATTAAAATGTGCGCAGAATAGAAATACCCGTGTATTGTACACAAATGTTTGCAGTGTATGTAATAAGTGGGGAGAGCTGCAGCTTGCTGCACAGGAAAACCAGGTCGATATAATTGCTTTTTCCGAATCATGGTTGATTTCAGAAGATCATTACTGTCACTTGTATCAACTAAGTACGCCATCTATCGCCAGGATAGGGATACTGGTGCTGCGGGGGTGGTTTGTAGCTGTTGTAGTAGCCATATGCATAAAGGGTCCCATTTCAGGTGTACGCAACTATAGGCTAGTAAACCTGACTAGCATTCTTTGCAAGTGTTCGAAAAATATCATTCAGCACCAGATATGTAAACATTAGGTAGCAAATTCCTTACTATCCGATGCACAGCACGGATTCTGGAAAGGAAGGTCCTGTCTAACCAATTTTCTAAGATTTCTTGATGAAATGACATTACGGCACGATGAAGGAAGAGCAGTTAAAGTATGCTTCATTGATTTTCGAAAGCCCTTTGAATCAGTGAACCATAGGTACCTTCTGAACAAGCTAAGGATGTGTAGCTTCACGGGGAAACTACATCGATAGTTCGACAGCTTTTTAACCAAACACACTAAGTATGTTAGAATTGCTGGGGAGTGCTCGGCGAAACCAGTGATACTCAGTGGAGTGCCTTAAGGCTCAGTGCCTAGTCCACTAATTTTTCTTATGTTTGTAAACGAGCTGGCAGCCTGCTTGAATTCACTTTGCTTTCTGTTTGCTAACGTTGTTAAGATCCTAGGAACCGACAGTAGAGATACGATTATCTCTGATTTAGAAAACGTAATCGATTGGACAAAAACATGAGACTTGCCAAGGAACTTGGGGATGATCTGCGTTCTGATGAATGATTTGGCGACAACACAACTAGAAGTTGGCGAAGAAACTACCAGAATAGCTGCTGCTCATAAGTGGGCTACTCAATGTGCTGAAGCTGCAAACAAGGCTTGCAGAGAATTGTTCAGACTGCGCTCAGCGTTGTCATTCCGAAAACCTTCTATCTTCATTCCCTTATACAAAGTAGTCGTGGGGCCTCAATTGGATTACTGCGTTTAATCCTGGGCACCGTACTTAAAAAACATATCGCATGTCTGGAAAAGGTCCAGCGCTTTGCGACTATAATGGTTAAGGGTCTGACAGGTAAAACCTATGAGGAAAGACTTAATGGCCTCGATCTGTTCTCACTAAAGAGACGGCGGCTGCGAGGCGACCTAATAAAAGCTTTTAAGATTCTGAAGGTTCTTGCGGGTGATAAAACTACTGAACTCCTTAAACTTAACTTGCCCTTAAAGCATCTGGAAGGGTAATTCTATGAAATATCTTAAGAGTAGGCCTAGGTTGCTCGCACGTGAGCACTTTTTCAGCAACCGTGTGGTCAACTTCTGGAACCAGCTCCCAGATTGTATAGTAAAGCTTCCAAATGTGTTAAGCTTTAAAAGGAAATTAGACGCTTAATGGCCTACCATATTTCCGCACCTTGTCTAATAAAAATTTTTAAAAAAATAAAAACATATTGTTACATTTTCCATATCATATCTGTCAAGGCCTGGGCAGCCTGACAGCATCTTAGCCCACATGCAGTCTATAAATGCGCTGCACTT
Source organism: Atriophallophorus winterbourni (assembly GCA_013407085.1). Lineage (NCBI taxonomy): Eukaryota > Metazoa > Platyhelminthes > Trematoda > Plagiorchiida > Microphallidae > Atriophallophorus > Atriophallophorus winterbourni. The sequence continues at coordinate 15,908 of JACCGJ010008913.1, forward strand.
TGCCTCGACTAGGCTAGTGATTTCATACATAATACATTGTTCACGCATATTATTGCATTGTATCCTGAATAGATGACCTCTCACCGTGCTGGTGAATAGAACCCCTACCTTACTTCCTAAAAACAAAAACGTGTAAAACGTACGATCTTTATACTCAATATCAAAGTGCCGGCTGCTCAACCGCATACCATCGAAGGAAATCTGGGCGCGTGATTTGTTTTGGCCACCTTCAGTTCTGTGCAACTTGAACTTGAACTTGAAAAAAATAACTATATAATTCCCTCCCAGAGCGTCGGTAACAATATAAAGACGTTTTAAAAAGAGGATAACGACTAAAACGTATTTGTCTGTTGGGGTCGGGTATTTTGAGACACAAGGCATTGGGGGTTTATCAGGGTAATCGTGGGTAGGGTTGGTTTCTGGTGATGCGGATGAAGGAACGTGTTGGTCTCGGTTTGATGTCTGTGCAGCAACATTTCTTGTGTTTGCTTTCGCTTCCGATGTTGGTTCTTCGTAAGCGACTTTATACGACCGATACTGACGGTTTCTTTTGATTCATGCTGGTCAATAACAAAATAATTGCGATACCTGCTGAGCAATTTATACGGACCAGTGTATGGTGGTTGAAGTTGTCGACGTACATGATATGCACGCACAAACATGAAGTCACAGGTAGACAAGCAGGCTGGGATGTGGAACTGGTTGCATTTGTCGGCGAGTTGGGATCGGTCGTATTGATTCCATGAAGCTGCGATGAGGAACTGTAAAGAATTGTTCAAGTAATAAAAAATATGACAGAATTATTGCGTTACACTGCACCATCCACGCAAGGCACGAACGGAAGCTGATTGCATTCCATAAACGAAGCATCCGTCGTATCTAGAACATATCGGCGATGGACAAAGTGACTAATGCTGAAGTGCTTTCAAAAGCTGGTCTACAGAGCATATTCACCATACTAATACAGTGCCGGCTACGCTGGCAGGGTCATGTGTACAGAATGGAAAACGGTCGTATTCCACAAGATCTATTCTATAGTGAGTTGAAATCAGAAAGTTGAGATATTCTAATCCGAGACCTAGATTGGTTCATAAACTGATCCTACCTGTGGGACCTATCACCGAATCACAAGTGTCCAATCTGGTCAAAGGTGGTTGAACAAATTTTGTCCATGTGTTGGGTGATTCCACTGCCGCTAACGCACTACAGTGTGTTAGGAATCTAAAAGTACTGGCTAGTGCAGAGTACACGTGGGAGGACCAGTATATCGCTACAACACTGTGTGCAAGCAAGCTAACTAACCGTTCAAATTCTGTACACTCGAACAGGAAAACGGATGTATTACAGCAAATCTGCAAGGCATTAGTTCGACCACATCTCGAATATTTTGCCAAACTTGGTGCTTTCACTGCAGGAAGACATCGTTCGACTTGAATATTGTAAGAGAATCATAATGCATACGATTTGGGGTCGGCGAGAGTAAACCTATTTAGAACGCATGACATCTCTAGATCTTTCTTTTCTTAATCGCGTCGATTACGGAGTCCATTTATTGAAAAATTAATGATCATGGATTCAAGGATTTATGGTTCAAACGTTAACACTCTACAACACCATAGGATTACGGTAGAATGAAAATGTGAAAAATATTGTAGTATGAAAGGAATAGAGAATAACAAATGTAAGGCTCACGAATCATATTCTTTTGCATATGTATGTCTAATTTCGCTTTGAACGTCGTCAGGCAAGGAGAGTTCACCACATGTTGGGGTTGGGAATTCCAACGAAATAATAGCGAAAAAATAGCGTTGACAATCAATACAGGAACTTGGAACGTAAAGGAATAATGTTTGTCCGCGTGTCACTTTCCTATCACACACATCTAGCAGGTGTTTTAGTGGATGTGCTCCGGTTGACACAATTTTATAGAGCAGAATAATAACGTGTCGTATCCTCCATTGGATAAAGTCACATAGAATAGACGTCGCAATCTTTCGGTGTACGGAAAATTGCGAAGACCCATCACTAATTTGTTGCTATGCGATATACTATATCAAACAGTGCGATATCTTTTCGCAGCCAAAGAGCTCAGACCTCAACTGCATACTCTATCGTGGGGCGAAGGCAGGCGTCCTTTATCCTTCATAACGTTACCAGAAAAAATATTCAAATATTCTCTAACGATACCTAACAATCTGTTGGCCTGTCGATATATATTCTGGCAGTGCACTGTGCTCTTTAGGTTTCCGCTACTTCATACACGAAGAACTTTTTCCAACGAGCTCCATGTCAAGATTTCAGTTCCCCATCTATATTTCTAAGAAACAATATTGCTGAGATGGAGCATCTTACTTTTCCTTATGGTAAATGTCATATAATTCATGGTCGCCTAATTTGACACATTGTCCAAATCTTTTTCCATTTTCTAACAATTATATGCAGAACTGATTAGCGTCCAAATTTTCATATCATCCGCGAACAGGACTATTTTGGATTATATGATGGGGGTAAATCATTAAGGCATATTTGAAAGAGGAGCGGGCCTAGCACGAATCACATTAGAACTCCGCTGGTGATTTTAAATATTTGGGTTAGTACTCCATTTATTTTAACTCAAGCGTGGCGATTTGAATAGTAGTCGCACGACCATAAGATGTGTGGTTCACATATTCCAAAACCTATTCAGTTTTCGAACAAGCAAATGGTGATTGGCTCTAACCAAAGGTTTAGAATTGTCTTAGTAACAGACGTTATTGCAAAAACTTCTATTCAACTCCGTTGTCCAGTCGTCTAAAGTTATGAGAAGATTCGCTAGACAAGAGCGTTAAGATTAAAATCCATGCTGCCTTGAAAAAAACAAATTACTCAATTCAAAGTGTGCAACCATTCTTTCCGAAACTGTACGTTCCATGACCTTACCAATAACAAGTTATAGTGTGAAGAGGCTGGTAATTATCCGTGTCAGTTTGGCAGCCTCTTTTGAAGAAAGGTGTAATCACGCCAAACTTCCAATCTTTCGGTACCACTCCCTTAAACATCGAATGGTCAAAGGATGGAAACCGGTTTACAATGCAGATTTGATTCGATACTTGGTTTGGTCTTCAACGACCTTCCGAAACTGGTCACAGCCAAAAACGTTCTCTTTGCGGATAATGCTAATCTATGGATGCGAATCACGTCAAGCGTTGACTGTTTCGCTTACAAAGCGATTTGGATATATTGAACAGCTGGTCAGAGCGAAACAAGCTACCATTCAATTTCAGAAAGTGCAAGATTTTGCATATAGATAAAGGTTTCCTAGTCTCCAACAACTTTGGATTGCAACAACTGGAGTGGACGACAAAAGAATATGACTTCGGTGTATGGATTCGTGGAAGTCTGAAGAATAGCCTACAATGCGAAGCAGTATACAACCGAGTTATCCGCATGCTATCTATGCTGGGCGTAATTTCGGACCTTTTTCACGTGAAACATTCTTCATGCTCGTAAATACGTACATTAACCTAGTGATGGATTCCTCAGTGAAAGCTTAGGCACCATGGCTGCAAAAGGACATCAAGCTGCTCGAGAGGATTTATCACAGAGCAACTGAAATGATTGGCTGTCTCCGCAACGTGTCATATGAGGATCGACTGGCTCATCTTAATTTTCATGCACTGCCTCGCAGACTGGTTCGATTGAATAGAATTCTAACGTATAAAATAATGAACTCGAAGATGCACCCTCTCAGGCATCTATTTCGCCTCCGGTCAAGCCATGCCACACGTACTCACCCAGTGGAATTTGATATTACACATTCTCGTCGGAACTGTCGTCAGTTCTTCTAATCGGTGCGCGTTTGTTTCTTATAAAACGCCCTAACGTTAGTTGTACGATCGTCTAGCAAAATGATTTTCATGAACAAATTGGATATATTTATACGTAGTAATTCCACCATACATTCGGTTTATATAACTTAATTAATCAACTTCACACAACATTTATTCTAACGAAAAATTTTCAACCATACCGAGACAATACATGACATTTTATTCTGACTACAAGAAGTGTCGATATATATATATATATATATATATATATATAAAGTTGAGGTGACCCTAAATCCAGCGGATTTATGAGAACCCGTGATCGACTCACTCTAGGGCACGGTAGACAAAAACAAAGCTATTGGTGCTTGAAGAAAAAGGTCATGCTGGATTCAGCCAGTCTGTTAGATTTGTTTTTGTTGAATGACTTAAAGGTAGATAAGATGTGGTCGCGCCTCCTCGATAACATTATAAGCAACTCATCTGCCTTACCATTTGTGCCACATTCTCGAAACGCTCGTCCACCCTCGTTCTATAAAGAACCGTGAAGACCTGTTCAACTGAACTCTCGTGTTTCGGGTAACCGCAATTTGACTGTAATGACAAAGATGATGGTATACAGCTCGTGCGTACTAAATGCTGTACTTTTCGGCAGTGAAAATTTTTTCATACACGTTAGACACGAACGATAGCTGAATGCATTCCATCAACGAGGCAACTGTCGTATCTTGTATATATCGCGGATGGAAAAGTGACTAATGCTGAAGTGCTTTTTAAAGCTGGTCTACAGAACATGTTCACCATACTAATACAGTGCCGGCTACGCTGGCAGGGTCATGTGTACAGAATGAAAAATGGTCGTAATTCACAAGATCCACTCTTTAGTGAGTTGAAATCAGAATGTTAACGAATTAGCAGACCTCATTTGCGGTACAAAGACGAGTCGGGAAGAACTTGCCCTTGGCCGCTTAATTTGGAGACATTGTGTAAATCGTCGCCTGCAAGCTAGGGCGGAGCAGATACTGCTCTTGACATCTAAACACATAACAATTCGCTGGCGTGCATCTGACTGAGTATCGCTACGAGCGCTGCAGTAGAGATTGCTCCTCCCGAATCCGAATGTTGAGTCTTTCGAAAAGCTGTGGAACATGAAAAAATCATGCGGGTGTGATGTTATTCAATGTTCGACACTGATCGAACAAGACCACCTACAGAAAGCAGTCTACTTTTTCTGGGATAGCCTTATGTAGGCCGCATCATGTTCTGTTGATTCTCATCATCAAGCCGTTGACATTATCGCCATTCACAATAAAACTGGATCGCCTTTCCATAACATCTTGCAAGTATTAGTCCAGTGCTAGTTTCAACTGCTCGTCCGTGTTTGCATCACAGACCGTTCCCAAAAGGTTATTCCATTTGTTCACAATCATGTTGGTTAGATGCACTTCGCAGCAAGCCGTTGAGCTCTCTGCTTCGGACGTTTATTGAAAAGATCTCACGTTTTGGCATTTGTCATGAGCTTCAAATATTTTCGACTGCTCGTTAGCATACTCTCTCAGCAAGTTCCGTCTTGTTACAAGCGAATCATATCTAATCCGGTAATAATCCAGCGTAAACATGTTGAGTTCCGTTTGACGCTCTTCATCGCTCCACGATTTAATGCCGACAACTATATTTGTTGCATGTCGTTGCACTCGCTAGAGCGCATCATACTTTCCTGTAGATAGTAGATTGATAGCTGGGATACCATACACGTTGATGCGTCTATGTGTTGTTATAACAAAAACGATCTAAGAATGGCCTACAATAAGCAGATTGCATTGACAATATTCTTCGTAGTATCAATGATTCAGACACTATATCTTCTAAGTTTTACTCATCAGCTACCTGTCGAATAATATTGCTCTCGATGTAATATGCTCTATATGATTATGATAGATACAAGAAAGTCAACAATTATTGTAAAGAAACCAAAAAACAGAAGAGGGAACAATACGTAACATCGCCCAAACCAGAACTGTCAAAGCCGACGGTTGTACATGAGGCAGCAAAAAAGAATCGGATGAAAACTAACAACACTGTTGTTTAACCAGCGTAAGAAGAAGAGCCAGTGAGCTCAAAAGGTAGTGCGCTCAATTATACGTAAGAAAACCGTGTCTCAACAATTTCGCGACAAATAACTCGCAATTAACCTCACCATGTAGTGAATTGCAAGAGTTGCAAAAGGGCGCTGTTCCTTAGACAAATTTGATAACGACGACCAGAAATAATCTCATGATAAAGCAAAAAAGGAATTTTATACAGGAGGCTAAATCACGACGCAGCTAAGACGGCCAACGTGTGCGGAATCTATTGCCTTTAGCAGACCTTGAGACAAAACTTCATTTATTTCTGGTCCATAGAATCATTATGTGAAAGAAAGTTATTCAAGCAATGCCAATCTTGGCTAAATTCAAAAATCAGAAAGACAGGCTTGATTCTTTCAAAAAGCGACCAAATACATACAATTGAAAATGGTTTGTATAGAATGGTGCCAGATAGTAGCCCAGATTAGGCAAAATATTTCGCGTTCCAGCGTTCGGGTGGCAACGTTGCAAAACTGAAATGAAACCCCAAGAAAAGCCAATGTAAAAACTGCCGATAAAATAGCAGCCGATATTTATATTAAGATTGATCAAGTGCTCGTAGCAAACATATGTGAGGAGAATTGGATAAGTTGTGATGCAGCAAACGAAAGCCTCGCTTCGTCTCAACGCCTCTGCATCAAGATGGTCTACACCACAACCTTCCACCTACAAAGATTCCACATACAGTAATAATTGTAACTACTAAAGTCGCTGTTTAACGCGTAGTCCACCCGTTTCTTAGTTCGACAATTCAAAACAATGATTCGAGTTTTCTACGGTTATATTAACAATGTTAATAGACGATAACAATGGACAAACCTCAACTGTACGGGGTTGTACAAATGATGTGAGCCAAAAAGGACCAAAGTTTCCAAATGACAACAATAAATTCAGTCAATGCTGACAAGATAGACTGCCAAATGATAAATGCAAAGGAATAAAATTACCAATACAATGAGGAAAACAATCGTCCCTGTTTTCTCCAAATACTACGTGTAAAAATATGTGGAATTTAATGGCAGCCAAGCAATATAAATTACTTCAGTAAAACAAAACGGGGTATGAAAGTGGATAAGGAAAATGTGTACACCAAAACAATGTGAGATAAAATTGTTGAGAATTAGGAAGAATCCAATTGTTCAAACAGAAAATAATAAGGAATTTTACACAAAAATTTCGTCATTCACACTAATGTGATACCACATCTTGGCACACCAAAATCTCGGTAATACCTTGGGTTTTGCGCCCAGAGGGTTCTTCAAAATTAGGCACGAAACATCGAAATGCTCTGAGAATACTATACAAAACTGCTTTCACCGTGCTTAGTAAATGGCTGGAATCAATGCAAAAAACCTTTAAAAGTAAATCTAGGATCCTAGGTGTATCACAGACCTGGCTTAAAGATACAGACACAATTTCCGTTAATCTTCTTTCAACATATACTGCCATCAGGTCGGATAAACCAGACGGTACATACGGAGGAGGATCACTATTACAACTACGGAATAGTAATAAATACCGAGACTCTGAAATCAAAATTACCAACTTCGGCATCCAGCTGGGCTCGCCGATCGTCACTGACGGTAAGCTCTATTTTGCGGTAGGTTGCTTATACGAGGCACCCAGCGCTTCTGAGGAGGAGGAACATCAACGTAGGGAACTTCTCACCAGGTTGCTCAGAACTGCCCCACAAGTCTATTTAATAGGTGACTTCAACCAACCGGGTATTGACTGGGACAATCAGGCGACATCTGATAGAATTTCCCGTGTGTATCTCGGTGGGCTCCACTATGGTGCGCTTCATTAGCACGAAAGTGTGAAAACTAGGTACAGAGATGAGTATTTATCATCTACACTAGATCTAGTTCGGTCTAAAGGTCCTAAAAAAGTTTCAAACTTCCAATACGACTTACCTTTGTGGAAAAGTGTCTATATCACCATAATATTCCGGGCGATTCTCTGCTTTCATATGCCACCATTCAAATACCGACGTAATATAAATCAAGTTGACTGGAATCCCGGCTTTCCACTACACAATATGACTGGTTTCGCTGAAACCAATGACATCGAAAGAAAATGGTCAGTTATTACGCAAAATGTCGTAAGTATTCAAGACCTTTACTGTCCTTTTTTACCTGTGTTGCTGAAGAACAAGCCAACTTGGTGGACTATTGCGGTGCGACGCAGCATCATTACGCACGACAGACACTGGCGGTGATCCATAGCCTTACCAAACTATAGAAATTGGTCGTGCTATATGTCTTCTACAAACAACACAGTAAAGCTTCAACGGAAGCTCAAGGGAAGCTACGGAACTTGTGTGGCGCACTCTGCTTAAAAGAACCCTAAGAAGTATTTTAGTTATGTTCAGTTTGAGGGTGAGACAAGGGAACATATAGGTACCCTAATATTAGACAATGACAAGAAAGCTGGTTCTCACCCCGAAAAGGCAGCAGATTTGCAGGATTATTTTCAAAGCATACATAGAATTGATGGAGATGATGCGATTCACACAGTCCCAACTCTCAGTACGTAAATGGGCGCATCTCTATGCGAGGTAGTTTTTTCACAAAAGATGTCGCACAGGTCCTACAGAATATAGACGGAAATAATTCCACCGGATTTGAAGACGTGCATCCATGCATAAAGGAAATAGCTAAGGTACTTGCAGAGCATCTCTCCTGGTTATACAACGAATCACACTGCAAGGGCATCCCACCAGATGACTGAAGAAAGCCATTGTCGTATCCACTCCAAAAGGAGGTTGAGCAAAAATAGATAAGAATTTCCGACAGATGAGCTTGAATAGTGTTTTATGTTAAGCCTTGGAAAGACTTATCAGGAATCGGTTGTGCAGCCACCTCGTGCATAATTCATCATTATGCACGGTTCATTATGGCTTTCTTGAAAGAAGGTCGTGTCTCTCGAGTCTTCTATGCTCTTTAGATAAAGTTCTCAAGACACTGAATGAAGGCGGATGGGTAGAGCTCTTTTACTTAGACTTAAGTAAGGCCTTCGCCTCGGTGAGTCACGGGTTTCTAGGAATGAAGCTCGTGGCTAAACGAGTATCTTGTAAGCTTAATGACTGAATAACCAGTTTTCTTCGTGATAGATCCTTCAAGGTCCGTGTAGGCGATAGTACCTCTGAATTCGCAAAAGATACCAGTTGGGTCCAACATGGTTCAGTAATTGTCTCAAAACTCTTCCTGATATTCATCGATGATTTGACATCTCAGTTGTCATGTCCATGCTAAATGATTTCTGACGATGTCAAATTCACCGAATCCTGTGATCACGGTGATTTGTTGAGAGATATTGAAAATGTCATCAAATGGTCATAAAATTAGAATCTTTCTTTGAACAATAGTAAATGTCATCTGCTGTTTTCAGCAGTCGACAAATTGCAGTAACTGCAAATAGAGGTATCATCGACTTTAAATCAATTCAGAGGGTTCAGGATTTAGGTATAGTCGTAACAGCGGACATTAAATGGGCTACTCAATGTGCCTTAGCTGCACAACGAGCTAGAGTAGAACTCTTTAGGCTTAAATTTGTTCTGACATGTTGAACGCCGGAAGTGTTTATCCCCTTATATACAGAGATTCTCAGGCCGCATTTAGAATACTGCGCTCAAGACTGGATTACTTTCTTCCAATTGAACATATTACTACTAGAGGAGGTTCAATGTCTGGCTACCAAAATGGTTGAGTGCATGCCCGAGAAACCCTACGCGAAACGTCTAATTTCTTTAATTCTCGTCTCACTACGGCGTCGACGGGGTGATCTAATAGAAACCTTGAAAATCCTGAAAGACCAAAGCGACGATGGTTGTCAAAACCTGTTTTCTCGAGCGATCACCCCTTCATTGAAACACATGAAAAATCGCAATCACCGGTATCTTAGGCAATACTTCTCCAGTGACAGAGATCTAAGCTTCTGGACTCAGTTGCCTCAGGAAGTAATCGCTTACATATCGGTTGGTGCATCCAAAGGGGTTTAGATTCCTCTTAGCATGTGCTTTTCCCTGACTTCTTTCCAAGAACGTGCAAATCGCCTGCCGATGTAATAAGCAGGAAAATATTTTTCATTCAAAATTTATGCGGTTTGGGCAACAACTTAGAAAAAAACTGCAAAAATATCCAATTATATAATGTCTCGTTTTAAATCTCATGTTTGAAATGTACGCACAAATTATCCCAAGCTAACCTCTCACCGGCTTAGTGAAAAGTAACACTTTCCGTTTTCCAAGTCGCCGCTACAATTACCTGCGACCGACGGACAGCCTGGAAAATAACTGACGTGTCATCGCATACAACGAAGATACCAAAAAAGTACCAAATTTGGCAGTGGTGGGCGCTCCTTTAAAGCTTTCACAGACAGAAATTCTGGACGCTCGATTAGCTTACCAGCCATTTACAGTCCTATGCTCCCTACGAATCTGGGCACTCTTCTCGGCTTGGTAAACTCCGCCCTGTGATACTGATAGTGATGCTGATACTGAAATGTACTCAATGATGGAATCCGCTTATAATCCCAAAAAGCTTTTGCGTACATTCTGTGAAGAACCAAAATTTTCTCCATTATTCCCAATCTCATAGTAAATGACAGAGCTATTGACTTAAATTTGGACGAGGCAGGAGATCTAGACACTCAGAATGCGTTTGTTTATTCCACGGCTCATGATGAAAATCGTTGCAACCAGTATCCGATGCGGGTGTTTCAACTGCCAAGGTCGACCTAGAAATAATTAGTTAAATTCAGTTCAGTTTGCACAGGACAGTAAATGGCAGCATCGCGTTACAACTATAGATGTCTGCAAGCGGGTGTTAGGACTAAGTGGGGATGGACTGATAGAAATGCCTATACTTGCTCGTTTGCGATGGTTGTGATTTTTTTAAGATTGCCTCCTCACCGTTTACCATACATCGCCTTATTTGTAGATCATGGCAGAAGCTGTGAGAAACTACGGGGTGGCCCGTTCATGACGTGGCGCGTTTTTTTAATTATGTGTGTCGTTTTATTTTTAATCCGGTATTATTTTATGGGGGCGGCAGAGATGCCGCCTGGACTGCGTTTAAGTTGTCACAACTGCCGAAGGATTGGGAGCATTATAGAAAATTACGAAATCATTGCACCGACCTAGTGCGCCATGATAAATTAGATCACCAAAGTGAAATTACCGCTCGATTTCTGGAAAATAAAAAAATGCTTTACAGATTTGTCAACAAAAGGCAGAAGGTGCAGACTGGTATCCCCTCCCTTAGTACTAGTGCAGGCTCCACGTCTACTTCAAAGGAAGCAGCAGCAGTCTTGAGATCACATTACATGCCCATTTTCCAAAACCCCTCCCTAATCTTTCCTTTGTTTTTGTCACCATTACCTCTAAACTCTTACACCATGTTTTCTACTAACAGAGTCCGAGAAAAAATCATGCGACTTCGACTCAACTCCTCACCGGGTATCGATTGCATAACGCTAAAAGCATTGCGAGCAGTTGCTGATCAACTTAGCGAACCGCTTGCGGTGTATTTTCAACGACTCATGGATAATTCTGAAGTCCCTGCTGGTTGGAAGGAAGGTATCATCACTCCAATCTTCAAGGGTGGAAATCGCAGTGATCCCACCAATTACCGTCCAGTCACTCTCCCTTCAGTGCTGTCCAAGGTGATGGAAGCAATAGTTGCCGACGAAATCATGGCTTTTGCGGACGGCTTGAATATTATCGCTGCAGAACAACATGGATTTCGTAGAGGACACTCATGTACCTCTAACTTACTTTGGCTCGGGATTACTGGACCAAATCTGCTGATGAAGGTAAAGAAGTATATGTTATTTACTTAGATTTCTCTAAAGCCTTCGACCGCGTTGACCATGTAATACTGCTGAAGAAGCTGCAGTCATTCGGTTTACCACCTGTATTGCTTTCCTGGGTAGCTGCATTCCTGCATTCGAGAACTCTTCGCGTGCGTGTTAAACAGACCCTTTCAGAGCCGTTCCCAATTCAGTGTGGAGTACCTCAAGGTTCCGTTCTTGGCCCGCGTCTATTTTTGTTGTTTATCAATGACATTGGAGGATACGTGAAGTCACCGTTTCTCCTATTTGCGCTCCATCAATTCGTCTGGCGATACGTCAAAACTGCAATCCGATCTAGACTCATTGCATGAATCGTCAACGATCAATCGCTTACCATTCAACATTGAAAAATGTCACGCATTACGTGTTTGCTTTCCCGGCGACCCTAAGTATATTCTAGGTGGCAAGATCCTCACTGTCACAACGCAAGAAAAGGATCTCGGAGTGATCGTGCAACATGACTTGGGCTGTTCTGCTCAGTGTAAAAGTGCTTCAACCGTAGCTAATAGAAACGTTGGGCTCTTGAAGCGGCATTCGGAACCATCGATTCACGTCTTTTCCCGCTTCTTTTTCAGGCGTACGTCAGGCCACACTTAGAATATGCTATTTCTGTCTGGAAACCATGGTTGAAGCGTGACCAGCACGCGTTGGAACAACCACAAAGACGTTTTACCAAGCTTGTCAAGGGGCTTCGCCTCGCCAGCTACCAAGAACGTCTAACAACACTGAGATTGTTTCCAACGGATTACCGTCAACTCCGAGGCGATCTGATTCTTACGTATCGGATATTGACGGATGAAAATCACCCATGTAGGCGAATGCTAGAATTGGCACTGCCCTCTGGAAATCGTGGTCATCCTCTCAAGCTAGCTCATCGGCACAGTAGACTGGACTGCCGGAGATAATTCTTCGCCATTCGGATTACTCGTGCTTAGAATGCCCTGCCCCATTCTGTCGTTTCTGCCCCATCTCCCACTATTTTTAAAGAACGCATTGACATTCATTTCTATAACGCATTGCACAATTTTTAATCATAATTTTGTTATTATGATCTCTGTGATACTGCACCATTTTTCTCTCTCCACAGCGTTTACTTCCCAATCAATATGCATTACGTTTTTCCTCTCTGGACTGTGGACATTTTTCCCGACCCAATGTGTTAACTATCCTGTGGTTATTCTATTAAGCTTGTAGCTTTTATTTCCACAATACACTATTGACTATTAAATCGCATGCAGTGAAACTGTAAAGACAAGCTGCTTTTTACCCATTTTCTTTTGCATATTCCACTTGCCTGCTTTCCCTTTTTCACGCGCTTGCATATTTGCTTTTCTTGCTTCATGTTGCTTGGCACTTTGGCTCCAGACTTGTTCTTCATGATGATGCTGATCTCGAGCTCTAGTTTTTAAAGCAGCGGGGTGTAGTGTTGCGTCTCAATTTTCTGACGCAGTTCATTTTCTTCCTCAATGATTGGATCCCGTACGGGTTAGCCAGTAACACTTGAATGTTGCCACTTTTTATTACTGGTCTTATTGATTTTAGTACGCTTCCTAAAATTTTTTACTATATTTTCAACCCTGGGAGAAATAGCTCGCTTACGAGGACGGGGCAAATGGCTATCTTTTCTCCACTTTCGTCTTGGCAGTAGTTGTTCCAGTGCTCATACTTGCACACACAACCGATGCATATGTTTGAATGTGGCTTGTTAGGTGAGGCCACACTATTCTACGACGTTTGATCAAACGAAGCGGTGTCAGTGGCAGCCGCTGCAATACTACTGCAACCAGCTGTACTTTACATAAATCCCATAGTGAGATTTATGTATACCTGATCAGCTAGAATGGGCCGAACACTTGGAAGTTGTGCGCTCAATCCTCTAGGCCACTTTTTTACATCATTTACTGTTGACGCAAGAATTTTTTGATCTAATTTCTGACAATGAGATGCATAAATTAGTGAAAATAAAGTAGAAAATTAGAAACTGATTTCATCACTAGCGTAACTAATTAGAATGGACTGTCGAAAATATAATAAATATATTCTCCATTAATAATATATAGATAGTTATTCTATTTTACATCAAATTCACAAAATAGCGAAAAATTATAATGAGTTTATAACAGGGTGTTGGAAATGCAACTAAGTTTAACGTGCCGCCGTTTATGTTCAATATATCAGGAGTAAGCTTTTTATTTTTTTCCCTGATGCGTACCGTGGTTGTCTCTACGCCTTCAATTCGAAAAATCTCAAATACTAGGCCGTCAAAATATTACGCCCACGAAACATCGGAACCTAGCAACTTTGGAAACTCCAGACTATCGAACTGTTAACTCTTAACTGCCTGAATTCTTTTACAAGCGTCACCTCACTTCTGAAGTTTGTTGACAACTGGCGCGCCGCATGGCTCAGCCGTCTCAAACGCGTATCAAACGAGAGCAGAACGTGTGCCGAATCCGATACTCCCGGCATACGGAAGTGATCTGTCTAATTTATCCTATCATAAACCTCTAAATTTTGTGTACCAAATTTTACCCATTCGACCGTTAAGGGTTAACTTAACTGTTCTTTTTTCTTCCTCATATATGTCTAGGCCTGGGCAACCTGTCAGTATCTTAGCCCACGTGCAGTCTCTGGCTGTGCGGCACTTTGCCTGGATCATGATTATGCTTTCATATCATACCGTACCATAACTGGAGAACAGAATCGTTTGAACTACCAAAGATTTTAAGTTTCACTGGATCCCTGAATCTGCAATATTGATTAAGCAGATTACGTCTTGGACGTACTGTAGTTGCAAGAGTCGGTCTCTTAAAAATAATGTGTCCGGTTTTCCGCCCCTGGTCCAACATTTCTGCGTCCAGGGTCCTCGGATCGACTACTTCCCAGTCTTTAAGTATCTCCTTTGTTCCATAATGTTTCTTAATCTTCATTCGAGAAACGTTGTCATAAGTATATTGTGCATTTACTGCTGTCTGCGGTTCAAAAGTCCAGCTCAAAGGTTTTACAGGTTCAGATGCGTATACCTAGGATTAGTCTTAAAACTAAATTATCTATTTGCCCACCAGCACTCCACTTTAATGTGATACTCAAATCTCAGTACTATGCCACCCGTTGGGACCGAGCAAGAGTGGCATAGTAACGAGGTTTTGTAAAAACGGCTATAATTTCTCAAGTCCATCATTTATTTGCTCAATCGATCAGTCCAATGCTCTCAGAAATCGTCGGCTGATGCATCTTCTTTCGTCGGATCTCGTTCATATCGTTGTCTAGCCGATCACACGCTTGCATCAGTCTGGTCCAGGTTAAAGACTTCATCTGTAGAGAACTGCCTGAGTAAGAGCCGGAGAACCTGCTGCTGCCAATCAATAAGGGATTGGGAATCCACCGCTGCAGCTTCGCCCTCCACTGTCTTGAACGTGACGCCATTGCGCTTCCGTCGCCAACCGTCGCTCGCCATGAAGTCTGGGATGTGCATCAGCTCGGCCAGTTTTATCGCCTTCTCCTTAATCAGATCGCCGCTGACAGGCAGATTCAATCCTCTTGCTTGCTTCAGCCACATCAGCACTCCCTCCCTAAACTGCGGGTCGTGAGGCAGCTTCATGCGCTTCGATGGAACTCCAGCTTTGATTGCAGCTTCAATTGCATCCTCCTTGCTGCGAATGCCCTCCATGGTGGTTCTCTTAACTTCGACGCCCCATTTCTTGCTAATCTCCCTCGCCAACTTGGACTGATTCGGCTCCTTCTTCGCAGCATCGATGATCTCGAACTTCTCCTCCAGCGTAAAGTCGGTTCGCTTGCGTTTCTGATCTGACATTATGGGCTGAATAGTTTGAAAAATAACGATGTCACTGTTGTGAGTGTCTGTTTGTGCGTGCGCTTTCGTGGGTTCATTTATTGATACTTAAAGCAAGAGTAGGAAAGAGGCTTGTCGTTTTGCGTGGAGTGATTGGCTTGTTGTAGCTGGCGTCAGAGAGAAACATCTCGTGTTTGACATTGAAACCGGCTCACTATATGCGTAAAATGCGCAAAAGTGCACTTTTAAATAGTCACAGAATAGTGGCATAGTACCGAATTTTGTCGGGACCGAGCAAAATTGGCATAGTAACGAGGTGGCATAATACCGAGATTTGAGTGTATGTGACATCTAAAATCACAAAAAGACCGAATATTTAGCGCTACCATTCCAGAACCATGTTACAATTGTGTCTCTTGAATGAACGGAAGCGAGCATGATGCCACGTGTACGTGGCTTTTCGGTCGATGATTCGTTTGTCTGTTTGAAAACATATATGTTGGTAGATGTCGGTACGTGTGGTTCTTCTGTATAATCGTGTTTAATATTGTTGTCTTTGACATTCTGTGTTGAGCGATGTCAACGCAGTCTTTCTCGTGTTCGTGGTTGCACAACAATCGGGAGCGGATGTCAGATTCCAATGCCGACTGAAGGCCTGCGATTAAGCTAAGGCACTTAATTCAATCCTCAGTGAGTGAACTCAACTGGAATTTTTCGCATTCTTTATTGCCCATACCGGCAAACATAATGTAATCTGTAGCGTCATGTTTACTTTGAGACAATTTTACCGTGCATTAAACAACGAAGATTGGTCACCAAAAATCTCACGGATAAGTTCTACAGTTTTATCCAACTGAAGATCGTTCGCTTATTTATGTAATATAAAATTAGTGAAATGATCATGTTCGATAATACCAATTTTCCGAACACAAAAGCGGGGTTTCCGGGCATTATCCTTGCCCTAGAATTCGTTTTGAACTACATTTTTCATCGTCTGTATAATAAATCGAAAGTGACACCGAAATTCAAGTCATTATTGAATTCCAATGTAGAAGAAACCGATGATTTGATCAATGATCGAGTGTTTTCACTCTGGAACAGTGGGGAGGGTTGAAGTTTGAAGCAAAAGACGCTGTAAGTCTTAATTGTGACTGTTCAAATTGTTTTTGTTGTTGTCTAAGATTGATTCAAATCTTCTGCAGAAAATGACATGATTAGCTTCTTGTAGTTATCAACTTCGCCCTGCCAACTCCTGCGACGACATCGTTGTCTAAACGTATCAGCCTAGCCGTTACTTTGATTCCGGTGGTGCCGTGGAGAAGGAGCACTTGCTGTGTGTGCAACAGCTAGTTCTCCACTTTGAACTGCCCTGACGTACATCACAAAGCACCAATGGAGAGGACACTCCATTCCGCTTCTGTGGATAATAACACCGAAAGCAGCAGATACCGGTTAAAAGCTACAGCTCGATTGGCGTAGAGCTCAGCGGCTGGGGCTGCTTCCGACGATGGGAGAGACTTTCAGGTCTCATTGGACGGCTACCGCCCGCCTCAAGCTGGGCAGCCCCCAGCCAATATGTTGCCGTCTCGCCACGGTCTGCTATCCTCATTGGGTGCATGGGGATTAGGAATCAACCGACAAGCAGACTGTTTTTTCCTCACCAGCGAAACGAACTACTAAAAAACAAATGTCATTTCTGAAACTGGAAACCTGGAACGTATGGTTCATACTTCCTGGATTTCATGAAGACCCAAATTCCACACCACAAGTGGCGTCCGACAAGGATGCCCGATTTCCCCGTTTTTGTTCAATTTTGTAATTGATGCAATTATGTAATTATGCAACGAAGGTGCCCCAGCTTTCGGAGTTCACATAATGCCAGGCCTCAAGCTTCTCGACTTGGATTATGCTGATGACATAGTTCTGCTCTTCGACTCATACACAAATGCACAGGCGATACTGAACAAGCTATCTAGTATTGTGCCCGCATTTGGAATGCGTTTTGCGCCCTCTAAGTGCAGTTTTCTTCTGCAGGACATCGACTTATCGAACAACGTTTTATTACTTGACAATCAGGCGCTTGAAATTGTGGATTGTTTTACGTATCTCGGTAGTTGTATCAATAATTCTGCATCGCTAGATAACGAGGTCTCGGCACGCATTTCTAAAGCGACCGTAGCATTCCGCAACCTAGGTCACCTCTGGCGTCAGAAAGGACTGTCTCTGCTACTCAAGGGTAGAGTCTATAAAGCGACAGTTCGGGCTGTGTTACTGTATGGGTGCGAAACCTGGACCTTACGTAAAGAACACATTCAACGTCTCCAAGTATTTGACAACCGGTGTCTCCGCAGCATTCTAGGAGTTAGCTGTTACAATCGTATGCGCACCGATGCTCTCCGAAATAAGTTGTTTGGTAGTAATGTCGATATAGAGAAGCAGATCAACCTGCATAGGTTACGCTGGCTGGGTCACGTTTTACGGATGCCGGACCACCGACTTCCGAAACAGATTCTTTTTGCGATGCCACATCCTGATTGGCGTAAATCTCGGGGTGGCCAAACCGTCACATGGCATAGGCAGCGTCTTCCAGGCTGGTGTCCCCGCGATCAGATATCGCAGTGGTTAGTTACGCTTCAGGACATGTCCCGAAACCGTGCTCAATGGCGGTCTTGCACTAAGCATATTCTTGGAGTGTTTGATTAACCTTGTATGTTGTCAAGCGGAGTGACGAGAAAAGCTTGTTATGATGCATGCCAGTGAAAGCCGCAAGGAAGCTGCCGTGCTGATGTTGCTCTACTCGTTCACGAAACTTGTTTGAATGCATGTTCCATTTGAGGTGTAGGCACCTCTTCCCAGTTTGTTTGTGCTTACTCTTCTATAGAAGCCGTAGCAATTTAAGTCCCACCCTTCCCCATCTTTTAGGATTTTACTTTTTCATGGTTGTATGGCAGTTAAGCATTCGGTACGTGCTACCAGTGTAATGCTGTCTTTGATGACGATAATGATGATGATGAAGACGTCTCGAATATAAGCGGCGTAAGAAAATCAGCTGTGATTAACAATGAGCTAAAGAGACTGAATGTCGACGGGGCTGCCCTGCATGAGACGCGATTACTAGATACTGGTATACTAGCAAAAAGAGATTAAACATTTTTTGGAAAGGAAGGGGTTCCGATGAGCCTCGATTGCATGGAGTTGGGTTTGCCGTTCGAAACGATCTACTAAAGGCAGCAGAACCGAAAAGCAGTGGGAGCGAACGGATTTGGACTCTAAATCTGAATTGCATTACTGGTACCATTACGTTGGTCAACGTTTATGCACCGACACTCTGCGACGCCTGCTGAAAAAGACGCTTTTTATCATAACCTCGCAACAGTCCTCAAAAACGTGCCATAAAGAAACTGTAGTGCTATTGGGTGATTTCAATGCTAGAGTTGGTGTAGATTACGAGTTTCGGGAGGTTCGGTGTAGGTAAAACCAATGAAAATTGACAACACCTTTTAGAATTGTGCACAGTTCAGTCTTTGTGTCAGTAACACTTTATATCAAACAAAACCACAGCATAAGGTCTCTTGGAAACATCCTCGCTCTATGCATTGGCATCAGCTTGATCTTATTCTTGTTAGGCGCACTTCTCAATAAATCATATCAAAGCGCAGACTGTGACACTGATCATTCCCTGGTCTGTGCAAAACTGAAGCTTCCTGACACGAGATTTCACCGCACCAAATTGTCTGCTAAGCCTAGGATAGGCGTCACCCGCATGTGCGAACCTAATCTAGCTGCGCGATTTGCAAAAGCCTTCACAGCCGAGTTCAGCAAGACAGCCCCACTTGAATCGGTTTCAGAAAACTGGGAATCGATAAAAAGCTGCATATGCCGAGTCGCACTTTTCACTTTCGGGCCGAAGAAAGCTCGAACTAGCGACTGGTTCAAAGCAAAAGCTTATGAGATGACTTCTGTGTTTGATGCGATGAGGTTCAAAGGTACGCCAACAGATAAAAACTTACTACTTCTAAGAGCAGCTAGAAATAAGGTCCAACAGACTGCAAGACGATGTGCAAATGACTATTGGACAGAAATTTGCCTTAGTATCCAAAAAGCTGCGGGTACTGAAAATTTTCGCAGTATGTATGATGGGATCAAGAGAGCCATTGATCCAAACAAATTTAAAACGGCTCCCATTAAGTCTGTATCTGGTGACCCGATTGTGGACAAAACTCAGCAGATGGAAAGATGGGTAGAGCACTTCTCCTCTCTCTATTCTTGGGACAGTACGGTTTTACCGCATGTACTTGAAAATTTCGAGCGGTTGCCGACTATTGAATATTGAGATACTCCCCCTACTCTTAATGAGCTCAATAGGGCAATCGACCGCTTAGCGAATGGGAAGGCCCCTGGTGACGACGGAATTCCATCTGAGCTTATCAAATGCTGTAGGGCAGCATTATTACAACCTCTTCACCATTTGCTTCTTCAGTGCTGGCAGGAGGAGTGTGTCGCACAAGAGATGCGAGGCACAAAGATCATCACGCTATTTAAGAATAAGGGAGATAGAGGCGACTGCAACAATTACAGAGGAATCTCCCTTCTGAATGTTGTAGGCAAATTGTTTGCTAAAGTCTTACAGATCCGGCTACAAGTTTTAGCTGATACAATCTACTCCGAATCTCAATGTGGATTCCGCAAGGGAAGATCCACCGTTGACATGGCCTTCTCCCTGAGACAATTTCAAGAAAAATGTCGGGAACAGCGTATGCCATTATACGCTGTTTTTATTGATTTAACGAAGGCATTCGACTACGTCAGCAAAGAGGGTCTTTTCAAAATGCTTGATTTGATAGACTACCCCCCAAGACTGCTCAAACTCGTTATCTCGTTCCACTCAGGCATGAAAGGTTCAGTCCATTTTAACGGTCTCAGCTCAGAAGCCTTTGAAATTCGCCGAGGCGTCAAACAAGGGTATGTTCTTGCTCCCACGCTGTTCGGTATTTTCTTTGCTTTGCTTCTGAATCACGCTTTTAGGACGAGGACAAAAAGCATTTACCTACGCCCGCGAATTGATGGCAAGCTAGTCAACCTGAACCGTTTGAGAGCACAAACCAAGGCACAAAATGTGCTAATCCGTGACCTGCTCTTTGCCGACGATGCAGCCTTTATTGCTCACTCCCAAGAGGACCTCCAGTCGCTAATGGACTGTTTTTCGTCGGCATGCAAAGACTCCGGGCTAACAATCAGCATGGGCAATACCAAAGTCCTTGGTCAAGGGACAGTATCGCCTTCCATCATCACTATTGGAAACTTTCAGCTTGAATCAGTACATCATTTCACATACCTTGGTTCAACCATTGCGGATAACCTCTCGCTAGACACGGAGATTGATAAGCGGATTGGCAGAGCAGCTGCCATTTTGTCCCGATTGAACTCTCGTGTTTGGGGTAACCGCGTGTTAACAGTAAAGACAAAGATGATGGTATACAGCGCGTGCGTACTAAATGCTTTACTGTACCGCAGTGAAACCTGGACCGCCCATGCAAGACACGAACGGAAGCTGAATGCTTTCCATCTACGAAGCATCCGTCTTATCTTGAACATATCGTGGATGGACAGAGTGACTAATGCTGAAGTGTTTTCAAAAGCTGGTCTACAGAGCATGTTCATCCTATTACGACAGCGCCGCCTGCGGTGGCTTGGTCATGTTTACAGAATGGAAAATGGTCGTATTCCGAAATATCTACTCTATGGTGAGTTGCAATTAGTAAGTTGACCATTGGGTAGACCGCACTTGCGGTACAAAGACGTTTGCAAAAGAGATATGAAAGCTCTTGGAATTGACCCGGCCAGTTGGGAAGAACTTGCTCTTGACCGCTCACATTGGAGGCATTGTGTAAAGCGTCTGCAAGCTGGGGAGTTGCCGGTACAGCTCTTGGCTGTTGAACGTAGATCACGCCGCCGGCGTGCAGCTGATGAAATACAACCAATTTCTGGTCATCGTTGCCGGCGCTGCGGGAGAGATTGTTCCTCTTGAATCTGACTGTTTAGTCATTTCAAAAGCTGTAAAACATGAATATTCATGCGATTGTGATGTACATCCATGGTCGACATCGACCGAAGGAGGCCAACAACACTTATCTAAAGGTATGTCGTAAAACACTTCAATGAGCACGCAAGTGATTACACAGGGTCTTGTGTGCACGGATGTGCAATCGTGCAGCACTTCTGTGCTGTGCAGCTAACACCGTGTTAAATTGATTGGCTACCGGTACTGAGCTGCCTGCAAAAAGACGCTTGAGACTCACTGCCATTGCTATTTTCCTTTCCCACATCTGTCTGGGCCTGGGCAACCGGACAGTATCTTAGTCCATAGGGTCTTGTCCAAACGTGTATTGATGCAACTGATATCAGAAGAGAATGATTTTGTTGTTAAACCATTAGCAATAAAAAATGCCACCATAGAAGCAGTCATCTAAACGTAAAGTAGGGGTCACATGACTGAGACATGGATATTGTTATTTTCGTTCACGTCACTGACTGGAGAATGTGCTGCAGCTGTCCATCACGTTACGATTGAGTTGCTTCACACTGGATCTGTTCTATTTTTCGGGTCTCTTATGATTTTGAACCCATCTACTGGCCCTCGTGAGGTCGCACCCCAAATATTATAATGAGTTTAACTAACGCCTGCCCTTAATTTCTTTTGGCAAGCAATTGAATCTGATTTTACATTTAATGGTTTGAAATCGTGGATATGATGTGCATGTAAATAACTGTCATTCTTGTCTAATCAAGTTTTTTTGTTTTTTAGCCTCTGGGTACTTTATATAATGCCACTCAAAGGAACATTTGACGTCAAATTAGGGAAATCCTTTTTCGAGCCAAATGCCGCCAGCTACTTAACCATGCGATATGATTTCATGCCAGCCTCGGTTGACCGCTCTCAATCAGGTTCTATAAAGGTGGATGAAGGGAAAGAAGTTGTTGTTACTTTGCCAAACGTTGCCTCTGTTGCGACTGGATCCACTGTTTTCCGTGGCAGTGCAAGACCTGTTCAAAAAGAATGCATCCTCATATACAACAAACGAGTATGTGACTGTATATATCCACTTTTGTCATGTGCATGTGCAATTGTACGTTTTTTTCTTGTACTGTGGTTAATCACTCCATATATACCGTATTCTATACTTTTAAAGTTCATTTACTAATTCAATTTATTTGTCAATGATCACGTCATCCATGTGAACCCCATGTAGATGTGAGCATTCCATAACCGGTCATTCCTATTATTTGGCTTAGGTCTGCTTCAAAGTACAACTTGTTTTACTACTCTCGAAGCTCCCTCGCATTTAGCATTGTGCACTAATTTGCACTATTTTCTAAAACATCAGTCGGATATTTTTCATTAATATGTCATCAAAGTTAACATTCAATCCTAACCGATTGTGGATATTTGCCCCTTGCAACTCAGGATGATTGCTAGTAAATTTTGGATGAGGCACATTCACCTGTGACAATGATATCTCATTTGTTTCTCTAAATTGAATGACCTCCATTCCATCTACCCGTCTGCATATATCTACGCCATACACTACTACGTCCTTACAGTATGGTAAGAGAAAAACAGTCTCTCCTGCTTGCTATTTTTACGGCAGGGGGACACAATCTTGAATTACCTCCGCAATTAATTACACGCAGGAACACGCTACAGTTTGATTGTCATTATCCCTTTCGTACATCTCTCTAGATGTGGGCATCCTGGTTACATATGACTATGCAGCACTTTATCTAAGTCCAAACCTGTGATTTTATACTTTGATATCCTCAAGTCAGCTACCGAGCATTATATAAATCTCTCATCTTTGTGTTCGTGGTTAAACGAAATGTTTCATTAAGTATACAGAGCAGCCATCTTGTTCATTTGCAAACCGAATTGTCACGCACAGGCCACCTGCAGTGTTGTAGCCCGCAATTAGTACATCTGATTTCGCAGCTTGATGTATCCAATATTGCTTATCTCTCGGAGCTTCTTTCGCACGTTTACGTTCATACAAGTTTAACCTGTATTTAACTGTTTGCTTTTTACTACCGAGTTACCTAGTACGACGTTTACGATACTCCCTGGCATTAGCCACTGAAGACAGTTACTAATAAGCTTTCTAAAGTCGGTGCACTGTATCTTCCGGGTTGGGATACCCACAATCCAAAATCGTAGTTTTTAGTTACAATTGAGTATGTCTCAAAACCGTGTTCAGTTGCGACCTTGCTGTAGCCCTATTCGTGGAGTGTTTGCTTCGTCTTGTAAGTTGTCTAGTGGAATGGCGATGCAAGTTGTTGTGATTCATGGCGTTGAGAGCCACAAAGAAGCTGTGGTGCTTGATTAAATGCATATTCCATACGAGATGTAGGCACCTCATTTCAGTTTCTGCTTACTCTACTATAGATTCCGTGTATGGTGTGTATGAAAATCACAAGCCTGATCCAGGCAAACTGCCGCACAGTCAGCGACTGCACGTAAGCTCAGATACTGTCAGGTTGCTCAGGCCTCAACACATATGAGGGGAGAAATAAAAATAGAAATGGTTGTAAGACTCCAGCGTGTTCTAGCATGCAGCTCACTACCGTTGGCCAATAAATTTAGCACGATGTTAGCCGTGCAGCACAGAGATGCTGCACGATTGCACACCCGTGTATTTATTTATGAATGCACATGCCTGACCCATACAGTGCCGCACATTCAGAAACTGCGCTTTGGCTAAGCTAGTGTCGGGTTGCCCTGGTCTAGACAGTCAAAATGGAAAATGACTATAAGACTAGTGTTTCCGCATGCAGCTCAGTGCCACTCACAAATCCATTTATCGCGGTATAACACGTGCATTACAAAAGCAGTGCTTCCGTAGCTATTTGGGTCCCTTCCCCATGTTTTATGATTTTATTTTTTTGTGGTCCTATGGCAGTCAAGTATTCGGTACTTGGTTACGTTGTAACGCTGCCCTTGATTATTATTATTATTATTCGGATAGGTATTTTGTGTCTTTGGGGTGGCGGAGTAAACTGTCTTACTTCAAATCCCCTAAATGTATCTTAAACACTTATGCGCTTTTTCTGGCAGAATTTGGCCCGTGCACACGAATTGTTCTGTGTAAGGCCATAAAGATATCCTGCATGTAGATCACAGCTAATGAATTCCTGTTAGACACTAAATTTAGTCATTGTTTTCATGAAGGATTGGGTTTCGCTATCATATCATTCATTCAAGTAAGTCATGGGAATTCAAACTGAATTGTATGCACCTTTTTATTATAGGCGTTGTTGAGTGATTCTGAGTACTACTCAAGCCCCGGCATGCAATATTGGCTTATACTATTAATGATGTTGTGTAAACGAAACTACCACTGACAGTTATTAGACACCAGCTTAAGATTGCGCTTTGATTCAATATAACCTAGTATTACGCCTTCATCGTGACCACTTGTTTAGTTAGTCTATGTTTTACTTTGCTTTAGACTGGTGAGCTTACTTTGGAGAAGATTGCTCATGCTGTGCAGTTGAAAAAGACACGAGAAGAGCAACGACCCACTCCCAACGTGAGAGATACTCCACCGGAATCCGCTAAAGCAGCCTCGGATAGGAAACCCACTGCGCGAAAATCGAATCAAGCTGCGTCGGTCAAACAAAAGTCACTCGATCAACCGAGACACTCCGCTTCCGTGCAATCGAAACCGCGAACGCTGAGTAGCAGCAGCAGTGACTTGAGTGGCGATGAAACCAAGCCCGTGCAAGCGCCTCCCGCTAGCAAACAACTTGCCTCGGACAGTGATCTTTCTGATTTGAGTAGCTCTTCAGACAATCCCGTCACTGATGCCCGAAAAAAGAAACGTGTCGCTCCGGGACACAAGAAAAAGTCAAACTCTCCCACGAAACCATCCAAAACGGATTATTTGCCAGCGCATCGAAAACTAATTGAACATGATTTGAAATTGAGTGACTCCGATTCGGATTGAATGTTTGTAATTGATTTGCTTAATTTCTATTTGTCTCCTTTAAATCATCAATGCATTCCTCGATTAGTTCGATTTCAGCCTTTTTATTGCAAAACGCTCGGCTGGGTTTCTTTCTTATCGTGTTATAGGTTAGTTTATCTCCTCATTTGATTTTTTGCCTAGTCTGTTGATCTTTCTTAATAAAATGGCAACACGGCTCCGTAGATTAGCGTGTTTAACTGACCAATCTCGTGTATGGTTTGTAAATTTACGGTTCGACTTTGACTTGGTGATAGTTGAATTTCTTATGTTTCATTGCCATACTAGATGTCATACCAGCGAAACTTCTTTCGAACCAATTAGGATAGGACATTTCGCGATTTATCGGCTGTGCGGTCTCATCTCCCTTAATAGGGCTGTGATCGTTGTTTGGTTTTATTTTCATTCGTCCGTTAATGCCATCCAATTTGACCTGCTCATTGATTGATTGCGGCGTCCACTACCGCTCTCCGAGAAACACTTGAATGCTCTTGGTGATTAGTCTAGTTCCATTACAATAGAATTCGTGCCCATCTTTATCCAGATGTATCGAAATTAGTAATTTTTGATAATGGTGGTAGCCAGTTTGAGTTATCGTTTCCAGTTTGTCTATCAGCTTGCTTCGAAATAATGTTTACTCATGTCATCTAGTTTAGTGGGAGTAAAACTATGAATTAAAATGCTTTTTTATGATTTTGTTGCTATTTCGTCTTTTGAGGAGAGCATAAAGCGTGAATTTCGCCTTTTCATAATGTGTTGACGGACTGGCGTCATCTCTTTTCTGGAATCCTCTGAATATTTGAACTCGTTGCTCTCGCTTCTGTAGCGCTGATTGGTTTGTTATGTGGGTCCTTCCCCGTGCTTGAGAAAGTCAACTTCTCCGGAAAATCCCAGCCTTGGTTTCATATTGTATTGTAAAGTCAATCTACAGAAAACTAAATGGTTAGCGACTAAGCTCCGAGCACACTCAAGTGATTACGCTGCACGAATCAAATATCATTTCCTATATTTCTGCCTTTTAAATCTTGAGCGTCGTTTTAATTACCGGAGATTCATCTATCGTATGCAGCTTGGATTATTTTTCTTTGGAAGCTTCACGGGAACTGTAATGTAGTCAGAAGCGAAAAGTTGCCAATAAACTGTTCTTGCCCATTCATTAAAATCTTTCTTCTTCATGGGAACTGTTTTAAAAATTATTTTTCTATTTGGTTGACAGACCTTTACAATTGCCAGTGTCGCTAGCCCCCCCCCCAGTGGTGAACAAATACGGAGAGAGATCCAATCTCTGTAGCGACACAAGGCGCTTGGCCTCGACGAGCTCCACCCGGTATTTTTAAGGAAGGAGGCGAGACAGTCGTGGCAGAATTGCACGAGCTGTTCTCGAAGGTTTGGATGGATGAGAGGGTACCTGCCTCCTGGGGTGAGTCCCTGATAATACCAGTTCATAAAAAGGAGTACGGAACGAATGTTGCAACTATCGCGGAATTTGCCTTATCCCAGTGGTATCTAAGATACTGGCCGCCATCCTTCTTTGCAGACCCACCCCGATTCGTGAGGATAATTCTAACGAAGAGCAAGCTGGCTTTCGGCCAGGACGCGGATGTGTAGACTAGGTCTTCGTTCTACGTCAGTTGCTAGAACACCGACACCTGTAGCCGCGACCAACCATAGTGGTATTTCTGGATATTAGAGCCGCTTTTGTCTCGGTTGACAGATCCGCTCTATGGAACTGCTTACTTCGCAATTGAATCCCAACTAAGTACGTCGCTATCCTA
>JACCGJ010008914.1:0-85411 GCA_013407085.1 Atriophallophorus winterbourni
CTTACGGGTAGAACTACTAACTTGCGGAGTCCATCTTTGATGCCTTCTAAGAACTACTAACTTGCGGAGTCCATCTTTGATGCCTTCTAACGCACTGCAGCTGAGCGCGCTTGTCTTGTAACTCTTTTAGATACATACAAATTTTATCCCAGTCTTCACTTACATTGGAATCGATAGATAATTGTAGTGAAGATTCTGTCGTCAGTAGCATCAAAACCCTAGCATCAAGCCTAAAATTGAGTCTAGGATGAGCGAGAGGTTTGTGAAAACGCAGTACCGCTTCAAAGCTTATTAGTACGAGATCACTTTTGCCAAGCGGTGTTAGATACTTTAAATACCTAATGGATTCTAGCTGGGACGACAATAACAACACAAGAGTGGATGGAATGCATCCATGACGAAACCTCGAAGGATCACACATGCTGGTGCAACGCATGATTAGGGAGCCATTCGAGAAAAGTTGCAGGTTGCTCTGTGAGTACATCTACACAGTCGTGAAAGTCTATGTCTGGATGTTGGAATCACCTAAGATATGTACACCATGAGCTGAATGAAACAAACCGTTGAGCGTCTCAATCAGCTATGTAATCTCCTGTTGGACTGCACTGGGTCACACGTAGACACAAGGGATGACGTGTAGCAAGTCCGGAAACTCCTTACAACTTGAAAGTTTTCACTGGATAGAGATATACTTGTGCCCGTATTGTGCAAACCATACTCCAGGAGGAGTGAAACGCCACCAGTTCTTCTATCACCAGGTCTATCGCATCTTATGACGATGCATCTCATCAAGCGCAGACAGCCACGTCTCAAAAAGCGCTTAAACCCTAGGGTTTAACTCAGCCACACGGAGATAAAGTTTAACCCACGTATTCCTTATGCTGCATACATTTGCGCACAATACTTGAGCGCTGGTTATTCGTGCTTCTAATACTAATCCTGATTGGCCCTCTGTCGTTGCACCTGAAGGAGTTGCACGTTTTGGGCGTGCTACTTAGAGCGGGATCATCCGGTTCAGCAGGCTCCTGCGTTAAGTCAATGGACCGTTGTCTGACGATTGAGGTCGCATCCATCATAGAGGATCGACTACTGGAAACAACTGTTCGGCTCACACTAGGCTGATCAACGTCGTATAGATCGGACAACAAGAATCCTGGCGGTGTTCCGTCCGATATAATCGTCCGTGAGCGCTACGTCAGGCTTACGAATAGCAGATGTTCCTAGAGTTTCTCCTATTCGAAGCGAAACGTTTTCTATAATCCGGGACGGAGTGTTTTCCGGCTGAACTTGAAGTTTATCTAGGGTTAATTTAGCGATGTGCTTAGCCCTAGACAATAATACATCCCGATCCGACTGGGATTTGAATTCAACCAGGATTTGCCAAGGGTGGTTGCTCATCTTCCACTTTCCTTCAAGGTAGACTCGTACCTTGGGAGTTGGGGGCTTCAGATCCATTATTCGGATAAGTTCACTGATACACCTACGATCAAAACATCTGTCAGACTTATTCCTAAATAAAATGCTCCGCTGGGTAACGTAATAGTACATTGCAAATTTTTGTCTTTCAAGCAAAGGAATTGCCGTGGATTGTCTCAATTTTTAACGCAAATCATTCATTTACTGCATAATTTGATCCACTACTTGTGAGCTAGCAACCATTAAATGCTGCTTCTTTTGAGTACTGGCTTTAATGGTATTAGTAAGCGTTTTCGAAGTTCCATCTACATTAATCACCCTGGGAGTGGTAGCTTGCTTGGGAAGATGGGATAACTGGTTAACTTTGTCTACATTCGCCTTGGCTTATATTTGCACCTACAACAGATGCATACGTTTGAGTGGGTGCAAAATCTGACTTGCTTGTCGAGATTAATCGAGGCGGCGTTATCGGCAGTCTCCTGCCAGCTGCTACAATACCACTGCAACCAGTCCTTCTTTGTATAAACCCTATAGCAAGATTTAAGTATACCTGCGCAGCTAATATATCGCCCTCCGGCCTCGATGGATGCCCAAAACGACAGGTTAAGAGAGGCTATACACTACGCCGGAGAGATGCGAAGCTCCCAATTACTTGTCATAGGGGACTTCAACCATCCTCATCTCTTTCCCAGATCAAATCATCCTCTATGCATACTCAATCATAAATTCCGTGAGCTGATGGACATGCTTCCACTGCATAACCATATGTCCGACTTTACTCACAAAATCGGATCAGAGTTGCTGTCCGTTCTGGATTTACTCCTTACTCCCGAGACAACGTCTGTTGAAGCTGTGGACTACATTGCCCTCATCATCATCATCTTGTTTTAGTTTTGGAATATGTATACAGCGCTATACGAGTCCACAAATACTTCAGAAGGATCGACTACGCGAGTTTACGTGACGTGCTAATAAATTGGCGAGTGCGTGATTGTCACAACATCGAAACACATTACACCGCACTCACAGAAAGAGTTCAGTCAAAGATGTATCAAAATTTGCGATTTGTTAATGATTGAGGGGCAAGAGACTTTCGCTTTAAGCTTTATAGTCGCACGATTAAATTGATCGGGCAAAGGAACTGTGCTTGAGTTCAACAAGAACTACCAGAACTAGTGCGTCCTGGCAATCATTTTACAAAATTGGAAGCAAAGTGAACGCTCTCATCAAGACAGACAAGCAAAATTACCATAGCTTTCTATCTCGGCAAATGGGAGGACATCCTAAATATCGTTATTGGATTGCCAATTCTCGATCGAGCGTGAAACCAGGGCTGCTTCATGTACTTACTGAAGATGGATTAACAGTCCCGACAAAGGAAACAGCTGATGCTCTCGCTCAATTATATGCTAAAGTATTTAGCCTGTTACCGATTAGAACGGCTGAAGGATTACCGTCATCATTTGCGATGTAACATCCGACTGAGATTACGATCATATCAGCCATTTTACAACGACATTAGTGTTGAATGAACGTTACGAAATCCCATGGAGCGGAAGGAATCACAACAATTGTACTGAAATCCTGTGACCAGCAGCTGTGTGAACCATTAAGTGAATTGTTTAATCATTCTCTAACCGTAGGAGTTGTGCCAACACAATGAAAGACTGACTAATTTCACCTATCTACATGGGTGGTGGACGTTGAGATCCTGCAAACTACCATCCTGTCACCTTCGTGTGATATCCAAAATTCTCTAACGTATAGTGACGGAAAATGTAGTTCATCACTTGGCATCACAAAATATACTATCTGTAACACAGCTTGATTTTCGTAAATCTCGCTCATGCTTGATAAACTTGTTGGCGGTGTTAAACGACTGGACACAAACTGTTGTCGAAGGAGCTATCATCCACACTTGCTATCTGGACATGTCTAAAGCTTTTGGCCGAGTGATTCACTTTCGACTTTTACAAAAGCTTAAGTAGATGGGTATCAGCGGACAGCTACTCGCATGGCATAAAACTTACCTCAGTGGGAGCAAGGCGATCGTTCACATCAACGGGGTACAATCACGGGTTATTGATGCCTCTAGTGGCGTCGTCTGCAAGCCGGGGAGGAGCAGATACAGCTCTTGGCTGCTGAACGCAGATCACGCCGCCGGCGTGCAACTGATGCAATAAAACAGAGTTCTGACTATCGTTGCAAGCGCTGCGGAAAGAGATTGTTCCTCCAGAATCGGACTGTTTGGTCATTTAAAAAGCTGCAAAACAAGTTCAATGGTAAAATCTACGAGCAGATTCGAGGAACACCATTGGATCACCGATTTCCAAACTAATTGCTGAAGCAGTCATGCAACGTTTGGAACGAATCACTCTATCAATAATACGGCCAAAGTTATGGATCCGCTATGTGGACGATACATTTGTGATCATAAAAAGAAGTGAACTGGACGAATCACATCGACTACTGAACTGTGTATTCAGAGGAATCCAATTTATCAGAGAAACTGAAGCTGACGGCTGCCTGGCATTCCTGGACGTTCAAGTGAGACGAACAAGCGAAGGAAATTTAGAAACCAGTGTCTACAGGAAGAATACGCTTACAGATCAAATCTTGAACCATCACAGCAAGCATCCAACCAGCCATAAACGCAGCTGCGTTCGAACCCTATTCAAAAGAGCAGCAACACTTTGTAGCACGCCGGAACTGAGAAGACAAGAAGAAGAATACCTGTTCAAAGTGTTCCAGAAGAATGGATACCCAAGAAGCTTCGTACTACACAACAAGTTCAACCGTACCCAGCAAAGAAACGATGATGAAAACAGTGTCAGACGCGCTCTTCCGTATGTGCAGAATATATCAGAAATCGCAGCCCGGGTCCTTCGGCCATTTGGAATAGAGGTCGCGCACAAACCCGTGTCAACGTTACGCAACCACTTCAACAATATGAAAGACAAAGTTGCGAAAGAAGAACAATCGAATATTGTCTACAAGATTACGTGCAGAGATTGCGAGAAGAACTACATCGGACAAACCGGCCGCAAGCTAAGCACAAGAATACACGAACACCGGTTAGCTGTACGAAGGCACGACCCAAGGTCACTGATTTCAATACATGTTGATCAATTCGGACACCAATTCGATTGGGACAACGCGAGGATTTTGGCCAAAGAAAACAACCGACGAGCGCGAGAATTCATCGAAGCGTGGCACTCAACAACGACATCTATTAACCAGCACCTCCAATTGGCTACAACCTATGGACCAATGAAAACTCGATGGACAAGAATGCAACACATGAATTCCACCAACCAACGGGCGTGATGGCGAACGGACAGACGGAACTTATAAAAACCAATCAATACAAATATAAAGTCACTTCGAAAGAAGTTCTGCTGATGATGTCATCTAGCTTGATGACGAAACGTCCACCAACAACTACACAAGCTCGGCGAACACCATCTGAACAACAGCTGCAAAACATGAAATGCATGCGATTGTGATGTACATCCATGGTCGACATCGGCCGACGGAGGCCAACAACAACAGTGGCGTACCGCAAGTTTCCGTCCTCGGGCCAGTACTTTTATTGATTTCCATCAACGACCTATCCGAGACGCTCTCAACCAAGGTGATCTTTGTTGATGATATCGAACTTTGGACACGGTTACAGATGCAAAGTGATTTAGATGCTCTCCATAAATCGTCGGTACGGAATAACCTGCCATTCGATTTCCAAAAATGCAAGGTGTTGCAAATTGGTAAGCCATTCCAATATCAATATCACTTTTGGGCAAACGATTTTGAGCTGGAGCTAGTCGGAATGAGATTTTGGAGCTTGGGTAGCCGGCAGCATAAAGAACTGCCTGCATTGCGAAGTCATTTACAAACGTGCTTCCAAGCTTCTAGATTTGCTGCGACGGTTTTTCTGAACCCTCTCGCTTGGAACGTTACCCACCATCATGAAAACCTATTTAGTTCAAACGATGGAGCATGCATCACAAGCTTGGACTTCGTGGTTTAAAATGTATAAACTATTGAATGATAAAATAAACAATCGTGCAACCAAACTCGTAAGTGTGTTCGTGTAAGCTGTCGCCAACATTTTAAATCTGTATGTGTTTATTTCCATTGGAATGCCCTCCCCGAAACGATTGTCATCGCTCCCAGCGTCGAAACATTCATTCGAATTGTAGACTCTTATTTGTTACATACCGATCAAACGACACCTGCGTTTTGACTCATGGTATGTGTGTGTTGTTAATTGTGAAGCTACGCGCTTTTAGTGACCATAATTTCTTGAATCAGCTAGGGTAGACCAGTGCACTTAACCACTGTTTTGCCGAAGTTGCCGTTGAATTGACAATCAGATGTATGCGTAACAAAAAAGTACCGGAAAAGTATGGTTGATTTTATCACTAGTGTAATTAGTCATCAGGAAATACCGGAAATAGGATGTACATCTATCGCAAAACATCACAGAAATTGTCAATCCTAAAAGGAATATTCCGTAGGTTCTCAGACAATTCCCCGTATTATAAATACGTACATCAGACCCACGATGGAATATGCAGTTCAAGCATGGTCGCCGTGGGTTGAAAAGGATGTTGCGACTTTGTAAAGAATATACCATGGAGGTACCAAACTTGTTGCCGGACTCAGCCGGAAACCATACAATGAGCGAATCAAAACCCTGAATTTATTCGATTATCCACGCCGTCGTCTCCGGGGAGATTTGATTTTGGTTTAAAATATTTTGAATACCGCAAACCACCCGCAACAATGCTTATTTAATCTACCGGGGTCGCATAAGACAAGATCTCACACATTTATTCTAACTGTTGCCCACTCGCGACTCAACTTTAGACGGCAATTTTTGCTTGTTTTACTTGGAACAATCTACCCGATTATGTTGTAAGCTCACCAAATCAGCAGATTTTCAAGAGAAGTCTCGATGCCTTTTTCACCCTTAACCCGTGCATCGAATAAAACTATACATCTTGACCCCATGCATATACATTTGTCATCCCACCAATCAAAAACAACTTCTGCCCTTTGGATTTTTACCTGATTCTTGAACTGCTCAGTAAGCAACCAAATCCCGTTTTTACCTGTTATATTATTCGTTGTTCCCATATTATTTGCGGATGACATCAAAGTCTGGACTAGCGTACGCACCATAGAAGATTGCCAACTTCTACCAAAAGATCTCGAAGCACTTCATAATTGGTCCTTGCGGAACTGCCTACCATTCAACATTCAAAAATTTAAAATGTTAAACGTTGGTAAATCATTCGATTTCACGATTTCTCTGGGATCTCAGCAACTTTCATGGGTTACGGAAGAGAAAGACCTGGGTGTGTGGATTAGCAGTAACTTGAAGTCTTCACGCAGTGTTCTGCTGTATCCAAAAAGTCCTGCCAAAGCTTAGCATTTCTCAGAAGGATCTTCGGTATTTTCACAAAGCAGATACTCCCACGGATAATGAACACCTATATCTGACCAACAATGGACTACGCTGTTCCAGCATGGTTACAAAAGGACATGAACTTTCTGCAACGCGTATACCACCGCGTTATGAAACGGGTGACCGGGCTATATAACAGGTCATATGAGGAGAGGATTGCAACTCTAAACCTCTTTGACTTTTCGTACCGTCTTCTCAGGTGTGACTTGATCCTGCTGTTCGGCATTCTGCATGCAGTGGATCACGCACTTGAACACCTGTTTCATCGGCAAGAAGCACGTTGTAGCAGATCGCAGGGTTACAGGTTAATTATTCCACACTACAGATCAAATTGTCGAAGGTTTTTCTTTGCTGTCAGTGTTTGTTTTATATGGAACTCTCTACCCCCACATATGATGAGTGCATCAAGCCTGAACATGTTCAAGGCCGAACTTGACAAGTATATGTTGACCAAATCTAACCTCGCAACACAATACACGTGCTGACTTTCCGAATTGATAAAACATTTGTGTTGTTTTATGCATTCCCTATATTTTTATTCTGTGGTTACTGTAAAGTATTTGCTTTTTGCACCATTAAAACTTTGAATTACTTTGAATTATTCTGCGTTTTTTGTAAAGCGACCAATTAAAATTGAATTGAATAGAATAGTATTGTATTTGCATTCAATAATGTTGTAAATTTGTCATTCTCTTTTCCAGCAAATTCACAGAATAGCGAAAATGCTTAGTGATTTTTTTTATCAGAGCGTAAAAAATACAACCAAGTTGAAAATACGGCGCAACGTACCGCATATGAATTAGATGCTCAAGAACGAGTTCTTATCTAAAAATACACGGTAATTTTGAAATATGTATTTAGTGATATTCATTTTTACCATCCAAGAAGCAGTAGAAATTAGCACCGTAGGAGATTTATCACTTACTTGTCGAACAAGATATAAACAACCAGAAGAATGAACCCAATAGTAGGCAATCACAAAGGTGTAACAACTTTCGCTGAGTTGACAGGAGTTCGGATACGCCTTGAAATTCACCTGTTAATTAGAACTCACAACATCTTACGACAATATATTTCACTTCTGAATTACTGATAGGCAAACATTATTTGCCTATCAGGCAAACATTTTTTCCACAACCTTTTTGTTGTGGTTTAACCGTTTAAAAGAAATAATTATCTGTGCAAGATCAGTGACATCCACAGCAAGAGCGATCGACTATCAGAAATTGGCAAGACGGTGGGTCTAGAAATTAACGCTGGCAAATCGGAGGTAATGCGGAAGAATGTTCCGGAGCAACCACCAGTGTTCGTGGACGGTCAACCGCTCAGTGAGGTTACAGATACAGTCTACCTTGGGAGCAAACTGACTGTAAATGGTGACTGTGAAGATGAGGTCAGGAGAAGGATCGGGAAGGCGAACCAAGCATTCTGCATGCTGAATTCCATTTGGAAATCCTCCGCTCTCAGCATTAACACGAAGATCAGACTCTTCAAGAGCAACGTTCTGAGTGTGTTGCTGTATGCATCGGAATGCTGGAAGACGACTGCTGCCATTGAGCGCAGAATGAACGTGTTTCAAACTGAGTGCTTGAGAAGGATTCTACGAATTTTTTGGCCACACACCATTTCGAATGAAGAGCTCCTGAGAAAAACTGGTCTGGAGGTGGTATCTACCGTAGTCAAAAGACGACGGTGGAGATGGTTCGGTCATGTCTGCAGGATGGATCCCAGTTCGCATACGAAGGTAGCCATTCACTGGCGTCCGCAAGGTAAACGAAAAAGGGGACGGCCCAAGGAAACTTGGCGCAGAACGTTGGAACGCGAACTACATGCACAAGGATTCACGGTGCAGACGGCAACGGAAGCAGCGGCAGACCGGAACCACTGGCGTGAAGTTGTCTTCGCCTCATGTGCCACCCCGCACAGAGAGGACTGAGTGAGTGAGTGAGTGAGTGAGTACTTATGGTTTTTTAGTAGTCTAAATGCTAAATGTCATTCATGCAGATTGTTTATTTGAATTCTGATTGGTTGCTTCGCGTAACTCGTGATATGATTGGCTATGTTCATTTTTGCAGTTCCAATAAGTGGCTCTGCAAGGAGTGCGCCGTCACTTTGGTAATAATGAGCGCTGATCATATCACGCAGGTTCTTCAGGGAATTGACCTTTCTTCGGGGGATGTTCCTAGGCGAACTAGTCCCGTGCTTTCATCTGATCTATCTTATGCCCACGATGTTATAGGCCGGCTGCACCGCCAATTAGAGCCACCATACTTTAATATTTTCATTCGTAGTATGGACAACTTTTTGAGTACAGCCGGTTCGCGTCCTTTGCCTCCGTACACTTTACTAGCAGACGTCAGCTATATGTCATTGACCTCCGTACGGTACGACAATCTCCCGGTGGATACATTATTGAATGTAGATCGCAGTGAACCTAGTAACCGTCAGAGTTCGTCTCACATAGCCAGATACGATGAAGAAGCAACGATTGCCGGTATTGAGGGAAACGATGCCCAAATATTAGATGTTCACGATGGCCGGATCAACGATCGAGGACGGGCAGCTTTGTCTCAAAATTCAATTCAATCCACCCCTCTACTACCTCGAATACTGAATTTGGATGAGTGCTTTGAGGACTATCAAGAATGTGGTCTGTTGTGGTCTGATGAAACGCCAGAGTTTGCCGGTAAATCCTATTGCTCCGAATTATGTCAAACGAGCAATACGAGGGAGAAAATCATACGGCTGAAAAAATAATAATTGTTAGCGGCAACGCAACACGAACCCGCAACTGAATACGTAAGCTTGAATTTACGTTAATCTTTTCCTCATAACCTATTATACTGCTAGTACATAATAAAATATAACGCTTAGTTTATCGTTACAAGCACAGTATATCGCTAAATTCTATACCTAACTCTCCTCCAGGTGTTGTCATCTCGTGCCTCTGGCTCTGTCGCAATATCAATTTGAGGTTAGAAGAATTCGACGAATACAAGGTTCACTGAAACAAAACTTGCTGTTCAACAATTTTCAAAATATATATTTTATTACCCATCCATTCGCTTTGTTCACCTAAGGCAGTAAATTGGACATGGCCATAGGTTATAGTGCGACCACAAATGTAACGAGACATGTGCGATGTTATTGTATGTATGGTATGGTGGTATGAAAGCACAAGCCTGATCCAGTCAAAGTGCCGCACAGGCAGAGACTGCACGTGGGCTAAGATACTGTCAGGTTGCCCAGGCCTTGACAGATATGAGAAGGGAAATAGAAATAGTAGTGAGACTCCAGCGTGTTTCAGCATGCAGCTCACTACCGCTAACCAATCAATTTAACACGATGTTCGCCGCATAGTACATAAATGATGCACGATTGCACATCAGTGCATTGTATGTAACGAGATAAAGATGTGTCATGTTCAGTTCAGTTCAGTTGAACAGGACAATAAGTGGCTAACGAGCCAATCGAGCGTCCAGAATTTCTCTCGGTGGAAAGCTGCAGAGAAGCAACCACCAATGCCTAAGCATTTTTCCTTATTGTACATTGGATATCCTCATCGATCGCGACGCCAAGAGATTATTCGGGTTGTATTCAGGAAGCACCTCGTTATGAATGATGCTAG
The DNA here is from genome assembly GCA_013407085.1 of Atriophallophorus winterbourni. Lineage (NCBI taxonomy): Eukaryota > Metazoa > Platyhelminthes > Trematoda > Plagiorchiida > Microphallidae > Atriophallophorus > Atriophallophorus winterbourni. The sequence continues at coordinate 10,515 of JACCGJ010008914.1, forward strand.
AAAAATAAAATTCTCTTCACCAGTACGTGAGGGGTCAGCTAAAGAAGATTTGTGTATTACTTTATCTACCAGACAACGCTAAAAATGGTGAACTACGTAATCTTACATAGCAATTTAGGGGGAGTATTCAGGAAAAAGATGATGCGGTCCAAACCATTCTAAAACTCGCGATAGAACTTCAGATATAAGTTCTTCTTGAAGCCGGTTCCAGACATTTACCACCCTGTGGCTGAAAAAGTTTTTCCGGGAGTCTAGTCTACATCGCTCCTTAGCAAGTTTGAGTGAATGTCCGCGGGAGCCCAGCTCGGGTCTTAAATCAAAGAAGTCGTTCATGATAACGCCACTGATGTGTTTAGACAAGTGGAATGTCGCTGTCTTGGGTGGATAACGTTTTGTTAGTGAAGCTGCATGGAATTTTGGGAGCTTTTTGAACTACCATGTGGCTTACGGCTCATAAATATTTCTGCATATGTATACCGGTGTTGAAGGATTGTTTAAGTTCATTACCTTAAACAATTCAATTTATTCACATGCACTATTGATCACAAACATCCAACGACTATTCCCTTATTACTTAAACTAGAAGAAATTGGCTTTATCAGAACACACGAATTTCTAGCTATTACAATAACTTCATCACAAAATATCGGCCTCGAATCGGTGACGGCCAATGACATTATTTTACATATCTGTTTCATAATTAGAACGTTACATAAAGAGGAAAATGTTACAGGAATGCGTTGACATGTTAAGTAGGTCGGACAATTGCACAGTGCATAGGCAGCGTGATGTGTAACTCGACTTGTGGGTACTTTGGGGTAGAGAAATGCAGACAGTTTATGTGGGATGAAGGTCATTCAAGGTAACGAGACAAATTCCCGGTCAGGAAACGAGAGGAGATAAGGAGGTGTCATTATATGTAGCGAGACAAGTGAAATGTCGCTGTCATGGGTGATTGTGTCTCACTCAATACGATCAAACTCCCCTTATCACTTCATGTGATAGAGCGTTTAGTTACGTCCGCACAATTTCGTTCAAGTATATTAAATTTTTCATTTTGAATGAAACTTTGTTTAAGCAGACTTGAAACATTAGAGTGAATATTTTACAACATTGAAGATATTATGCTTAGAGTCGCATCATTGTCCATAGTCCAGCTGTTCTTCCTAACCCCAGCTCATTTAGAAACACAGTAGTTAGGAAGGTATCCAACCAACAAGTAACGCTGGTGTCAATTACTGTACTTAACTTTATCCACCATCTTAAACTATCTGTAAAATGGATTCTTTAATTCATGTGTTTATTGAAGCATCTCTACATCACGCCCCTGTGAACTATCAAGAAGTCACAGATATGCTTTACACAACACACTTAAAGCCGATGAATACAATGCCATTATAAGTCAGGATAAGCTGAAATCTCTACGTGAGCTTTTCAAGTTACGATCATCCAACTCACCCAGCAATATAGATTTCATTGTCAAAAATTGTAATTAATCAGTAGCTGAAATAATCCACAGTTCCCCTGATGCTATCTGTGAAACATTCCATCAATACTTTGACTAAACCTACAACAAGTTGAACTACGTTTATAAAACCAGTCAAATTCCTTCGCTTGGTACACTGGATAATTTGAGTATAATCCTGAGTGACAAGTAAATTTTGTTAGCAAGCAACCTTTAGTAGTAAGTCTGACAAAGCAGGTATACCTCCAGCCATATGCAAAATGGGTGGCTAAGGCTTTCAGCTTCTATTACTGAACAGATTTAACACATCCATCCACTCAGGAAACTTTCCGGTAGAATGTTGTACCCACAAACAAATCGGGCTCGAAATACGGAATTATTCGATATTTTATTGAATTATTCGTTTCCCGAACACTTATATACTGATTAAACTAATTCCTTATCTTGTTTTATACACTTATATTTCTCGTTTTACCGCCCTATGGCTATTGTTGCCTTTAAAACAATTAAAAACCTTGAGTGACTTCAAAATACTTTATACGCCAGGCTTTTTTAACGCATAATACTTACTGGCGTACGTTGATTTGTTGTTGCCCTATAAATGGATAATGTAACTTATTTAGGCCGATCAAGATTCAATTCTGTTGTTGAATGTTTTTTAAGATTGTTGACAAAAATGTCAACCGACGTTCACCATGTAAACTTGCAGTGCTTGACAAACGAACCGCTGATCCAGGTCATGCCTACGTGATTTCAGCTGCTCCTACTTTTGATTTAGACATGACCTCAAATAAAAGTGCAGACCACGGCATACTACCGGCGAGGTCAATGCACGCGTTGAATAGAGAGGCTAAGCTTGTTGCAACCCGTTGAGGTCAACATGGGAATGTTCTGAGTGAACACACTGGCCGAATGAAACATGCTCTAAGACGTCCGTAAACTTGATACATAAAATACAGACCAGGGTATGCTACCGGCGAGGTCAGAGCACCCGGTGCACGGTGAGGCTAAACGTGTTGCCAACCCTTGAGGTCAACATGGAAATGTTCCGTAGTGAACACACTGGCCGAGAAAAAGCTGAATTTGTTATTCGGAATGAAACTTGCTCCACGTGATACATAGAATGAATGTTTTGCAACATTAAAAATATGATGAACAATATTGTTGATGGTCTCCCAGGTGTCGAAGTCTATCAAGACGACATCATTATTCATGCACCCGATAATCGTGTTCAAAATCAACGTTTATCAGCTCTACTCTCTCGTTCAAAACATTATAATGTGAAATTAAATTAGGACAAATGCATCATTTCTATTGATGAGATTGATTGTCTCGGATACCTTGTATCTTCTAATGAACTTCATCTAGCCTAGAATCGTCTCAAACCTCTGGTGGAAGTGGAATCGCCAAATTCTGTTAGTGAACTTTGGTCGGTAATGAGAGTATAATAATATTGTTCTAAATTCATCCTAAATTTTGCAACGGTTACTAATTCTTTGTTTACATTACTGAATGTTACAACGTTCAAGTGGACTTCCGAACATGTAAAGACATTTTAGGATCTTTTATCCATATTGCAATGCAGTGCTGTACTTAGGCCGTTTACACCGAATTTGCGTTCTGTTTTAATCACCGATTCTTCTCCTCATGGAATTGGTGCTGTTTTAGAGCAAAATGGTCATCCGGTATTGTGTATTTCACCTTGACTGTGTACAGCAGAACAAAATTATGCCCATACCCGTCGAGAAGCGCTTTCTGTTTATTGGGCTGTGATGCGCCTGCACAACTATTCATTTGGTCATGAATTCACTATAGTAACCGATCATGAAGCACTGAAATTTATTTACAATCCGACGCCTTCATTGTCAAAATCTACTGCAGCAATGGTTAATAGATGGAACATAGTTCTTGGTGCATATATTTACACTATTGAACATCGCAGTGCAAAACAAATTCCGCATGTAGATTTCTTATCCCTCAATTCTGTGACGTATGAAAAGACTGACAGTACAGACTGCTTGTTGGTTCAACCGCTGTGTGTATCTCGTTCAGATTTAAGATTTGAAACAAAGAAATATTTTGGTCCGATAATTGTTACAGTTAAACCAGGGTGGTCAGCCACATCCAAGAGAAAATATCCAGCTTACTTTCAACGTCGTGATGACACCTGGAGGTTTGTTGTGTCTGTTGTTATTCCTCCTTCAATTCGCAAACAAATTCTTGATGATTTGCATTCGAGACACTTAGGCATTTAAAAAAATGAAATCGTTGGCCTGAAATCGATATTGATGTACGTAGAACTCCACGGGATAACCTGAACTAAGGAAACAGCTAAGGTGATAAATTTAGACAACGATGCTGTCGCTATAGTTGGCAGGACTATGTTGAATACAACTTCGAAATGCCTAACGGGAACTTAGTTTCGGATTTTTCCTCGAGGTTGATTCCTAAAGACGTTTCCATGATTGGATGTAGACGCAAGGCACTGGAGGTTTGAGATAAATGTTTTCCAACTCATGGGTGGAACGCCTTCGTGCACTTACGAGTTAAAACTGCAACTAGCAAGCTGGCTTTTAGGCGCTAGTCAGCCGACTTCGCCCTTACTCCTGTGTGTAGAAGCAGTTTCATTTGGTTACAATGGACCACGCGTGCAGGCCAAGATCTTTATTCGGTGGTTAGATGCTATATGAGATGCGTACCATTAGAGCATTCATGGAATTAGGAGCTTGTCCCTAAAACTGTTCCGGGAGTGAAAATCTTTGTAAGGTTGAGAACTTACGATGAATTAAACCATATAAATTTACATAATTACTTAAGTTCCTTACATCTTAGATATTTGAAAATAAGAGGATGTGAACTTACATGCTGTATACTTAACATCGAAGCTCTGGGTGCTCAACTGCACAAGGTTGGAAAAATTCTGAGTGTCTGATTGGCCTTTAACCATTTTCAGCCGTGCAACTTGAACGTGAACCTAAAACCCTCGAAATCATTAAAGTGCTAGGCGACGAGGGTTGTCAAAACCTGATATCTTGAGCGATAAACCCTTTACCTAGAGGGCATACAATAGAGCTCGCGAAAAATCATAATCGTCTAAATCTTCCTCGGTGAAAGAGTGATAAGCTTCTGGAATAAGCTGTTTGAGAAACTAATTGATTGCATATCGGAAGATGCAATCAAAAAGGGTTATCATGCCTCGTAGGGTGAGCCTCTCTCCGACTTTTTTCACGGATATGCAGGTTGCCATCAATAGAATTAGCATGAAAATGTTGTTTCTTTCAAATTTGTACGGTTTTTCCCTTGATGTAATATAAATAGTCAAAAACAGCACAAAAATCCAATTATATAATGTCCTGTTTTGAATTACTAGTTTTCAATGTAACATTGCATACGACGAGGATACCGGAAAACAAAGAACGAAATTAGACAGTAGAGGTGCTCCTTTGAAGCTTTCTATCGACAGATATTATGGACTCTCGATTGGCTAACCAGCGATTTATTGTCATGAGCCAACTGTATTTGAACGCAAGCTCCAGAGTGCCACAGGTATCTGTTCTTGGCCCATTTTTATTCAAAATTTTCGTGAATGACATTAAGGAAGCAGATGATTTGAAACTGTGGGCCTCTGTCAGTTCCTGCGATGGCCACACGCAACTGCAGCAAGCCGTTGATGACTTAGTCAGCTGGACACATCGCTGGTCACTGCCTATAAATGAGGACAAGACAGTCGTCGTACGCGTGTACTCCGATGAAACTGCTGGTGAATACTTTATGGGAAGTAAGCCTAATAGAGCGGGTTTGGTCGAAAAATTGTGAGAGATACTTGTTATGGATTCATTGAAGTCAAAGGCCCAGATTTGTCGGAGAATATGAAGCGATACCCGGATGCTCTGGGCAATTCCGCGTTCATTTGCTACCATTATGCCGCAAATGTTCCAGACAATTTTTTCTGCGTATGTTAATCCTCCGTCAGAATATGGACTACATGTTGCATTTCCTCAGTCTAAAGCCGAATGCGACTCCTTGGAGAGCTTACAAAGGAGGGGTACTAAGATGGTTCGGGGAATGCGCCAACTTGCGTACGAGGATAGAAGGGGCTTACTGAAACTCTACCTCATAGAACTTCGGAGGGAATGATTTGACCTGCTTCTGACACGCCGTATTCTTCTCTGTCAATGTGGAGACAAGTTCCTACGGTACTTCCGATTAGTAGGTGAGTCGAGAACTCGTTGACATGAAGTTGCAGAAGCCTAAAAGGCGAAAGTTGAGTAAAGCGAGCACGCTTTCCACGCAGATGATGAACGCATGGAACTATCTACCGTCAGAACAGCTATTCAAAATCGCGTTGGATCAGCATTTGTTGAGACGAATGAACCCGATCCCCGGAGTGATTTAGTGGTGTTCCTCCACTATCATGGTTTGCATTGTCAGCAGACGCCAGTCATGTTTATTGCCGTAGTGAAGATTTAACGGGATTGTATCTCTTCTGCTTTTGATTCAGAAAAAGTAGAAAAACTTGAATTTCCAACGCCACCTTGCGCGGTACGTTCAATTTGATTGTATTTCCCACGCTCCGATAAATATCATTACGAATTTTTGCTATTCCTTGAATTTGCAGTAAAATAGAATAACTATTTTACTATGTTATTGATATTCTTCTGAATAATTACGCCAGTAATAAAATCAGCTTGTATTTTTCTACTGAACTATCATTACTCACATTTTACCGATAGATATGAGTTCAAAAAATACGTGCCTCAACGGAAAATGTGGCAAAATGGTGGCTAAGTGCATCGAGTGCACAGCTTGCAAGCGTTGGGCTCACCCTAGCTGCTCAGGCATACATAAATATCACTACGGGATTTATGCAAAATACCGCTAGCTGCAGTGGTATTGTACCGGCTGTCACGAGGCTGCCACTGACGCCGCTTGCCAAAAGCCAAGGAATAGCGTGACGTCGCGAAGCTCGTCAGATTTTGCAGCCGCCCAAACGTATACATCTGTGGTGAGAGCAAATATAAGTTCTGAGACTACAGCAGGCAGCGCTATAGCGCACAAATCTAGCCGGCTGCAATGTTCTTCCAAGCAAGCTACCTCTCCTAAGGTGGTTAATAGAGCCAGGACTTCAAGAAAGTGTGCTATCAAAAAGGCGGAAAAAAGGGCATCCCCTGATAATGTAGACGTATCTATCCAGTTACCTAGTCCTTCAAAGCAAGCTTCCTCTCCGAAGGTCGTAAACGTAGCCCAAACTCCGAAAAAACGTACCAAGCAAGGTAAAGCCCATACTCAACGAAGCAACATGGAAATGTTGCTGGCTCACCCGCGCTGGATAAAATTATCCATGAAGTAAACGGTTTGCATAAGCAAGTTGAGTCACTTAACGGCACTTCTTATTATTCTTCAAAAACTAGAACCCGAAATGTTCTTGTTTTTAATCGAGCGGAGCCTTTTATTAGGGAATCAAAAAGTCGAAGAGATTTCGATCGCAGATGTATTAGCGATCTTATCCGGATGGTAGGTCTGAAGCCTTCTACTCCCACGGTGCGAGTTCACCGTGTAGGGAGATGGAAGATGGATAACCGCCCTAGGCCAATACTGGTAGAATTCAAGCACCAGGCGGATCGGGATGCGTTATTGTCTAGGGCCATCGCCACAACAACTCTAGACAAGCTTCAGGTTAAGCCAGACAACCCTCCATCTCATATTAGACAAAACCCTTCCGCTCCACATAGGAGAAACTTCGCTTTAAGGACATCTGCTATCCGTAAGACTGATGCAAACCGTAGCGCTAGTGAATCCGTTAAGATCTTACTGAAAAGCTCATCGCTACGAGTCTGGCTGTCCGGATTAGACGACGTTGACGCGCTTATCGAAAATGAAGATGGGAGCCAAGCAAATTTCTCTAGTTGTTGCTCTTCGATAGAGGCGGCCTCAATCTTCAGTCAACGGTCCGTAACATCCATGCAAGAGGTTGTTGAACCACATACTCCTGCTTTAAGTAGCACGCCAAAAAACGTGCACCTCCCTCGGGTGCTTCGACCGAGGGCAAATCAGGGTTAGTTTCAGAAGCACGCAAAACCAGCGCCCAGTGCTGTACGCTAATGTGTGCAGCATAAGGAATAAGTGGGCTGACCTCTCTCTTCGTGTGGCTGAGTTGCACCCCCGGGTTATAGCGCTTTCTGAGACATGGCTGTCCGCGCTTGACGATGAGCCAACAAACATCAGCGAGCAGTATCTCGTCATTAGATGCGATAGACCTGGCGACAGGAGAGGCGGTGGCGTTGCACTCCTCCTAGAGTATGGCTTGCACAATACAGGAACAGGTATATCCCTAACCAGTGAAAACGTCCAAATTGTTACGAGTATCCTGACTTACTACAAGTCAGCCCTCGCAATTGCTTGTGTCTACGTCACACCCAGTGCAGTCCAGCAGGAGATTACACAGCTGATTGAGACGCTCGACAGGTTGTTTCAATCAGCTCCCAGCGTACTCATCTTAGGTGATTTCAACCTCCCGGACATAAATTGGGCCGTCTCTGTAGGTTTAGTCACCAAGCAATCCGAAATGTTTCTCGAATGGCTCCATGATCATGCGCTGCATCAGCATGTGAGTGATCCTACGAGGTTTCGTAATGGGTGTACTCCATCCACTCTCGACCTAGTATTGTCGTCCCAGCCCGAAGCCGTTAGATTCTTAAAATACCTACCACCGCTCGGCAAAAGCGATCACGTAATGATAAGCTTCGAAGCGGTACTGCGGTTTCACAAACCTACTGCTCGCCCTAGACGAAATTTTAGGCTTGTAGACTGGGATTTTCTTCTACAGACTTCAAAATCTTTCTTTCAGTTCTCTAACGATTTTAATGTAAGTGAAAACTGGGATAGAATTTGTAAGTATCTTAAGGAGTTACAAGACAAGCACGCTCCGCTGCAAGTCGTGAAAAAGCATCATAGGCCGCCCTGGTGGACTCCTCGAGTTCGTCGGTCTACCCGTAAACGAGATCGTTTATGGCGGCAATATAAGCTATCTCTTACTTCTGGTTCTTGGGTCCGATACAAAACCGCTCGGAACTCTTGTGTTAAAATACAGCGTTTGCTCAAACAGGAGTTTGAGTTATCCTTAGCTAGGGATGCTAAATCCAATCCCAAAAGATTTTATAGCTACGCTCAATCGAAAGGAAAAACCAGGGAAAACATTGGAGATTTAAATCTGGAGGACGGAAAATTAGCCGATACCGACCTGTCTAAGGCGAGTGCCTTCTCTAGGTTCTTCAGTGGCGTTCAGAGACGTGATAATTCTTTAATTGCTCCGTCTAGCTCGTTTAATCTACTACCTGGCGCTCCTGCACTAGATGAGTTGTCCTTCATGGAATCCGAGGTGTATGAAGCACTTATCCATGTTCGCGTCAACAAAGCTGAGGGACCAGACGGTATCCACTCGATTATGCTAAAGAATCTTGCCCCAGTGCTTACAGAACCCTTATGCAAGCTCTTCAATTCATGCTTGAACATGGGAGTGGTTCCTAGTGAGTGGAAAGAAGCTATAATCGTGCCAATACACAAGGGTGGTTGCAGCTCAACTGTTGGTAACTATAGACCTGTCAGCCTGACTAGCATCGTCTCGAAAGTAATGGAAAAACTGCTGCGTGACAAAATCTGTCAGCATCTTTGTCGGCATTCTCTACTGAGTGTAACTCAGCATGGATTTCTTAAGGGTAGATCCTGCCTGACAAACCTTCTTAGTTTTCTCAATACTGCCACTAAAAGGTTGGATGAAGGGAAGCCTGTCGAAGCCCTCTACCTAGACTTCAGCAAGGCTTTTGATTCCGTAAACCACCGCCTTCTAGAGATTAAGCTAGCAGCAAAAGGCATTCGGGGTAGTCTACTTGCTTGGATAAAGGCCTTCCTAACAGGTAGGACATTCCGAGTTAGGGTAGGATCTACGCTGTCGAATGAAACCGACGTGATCAGTGGTGTACCCCAAGGTTCGGTACTCGGTCCTCTTCTATTCCTGATTTTCATCGATGACTTGTCCTCTGCATTGAAGTGCCCATGCTTCATTTTTGCGGATGATGTGAAATTCATCGGATCAACGGACGAAGATACCTTGATGCACGACCTTGAACGGGTCATAAACTGGTCACATCAGTGGGACCTCCCACTTAACCTTAATAAGAGCCAACTCTTGTCAGCACTGGTTGATAAGATTTCAGTTCAGGTGTCGGGCAATTCTCTCACTGTAAGCGCCACACAGCGTGTTAAGGATTTAGGAGTACTGGTTAGGACGGACTTCAAATGGGAGGACCAATGCGCCGCTGCAGCTCAACGTGCTCGCAAAGTTCTCTTTCGGCTGAGATCCGTGTTATCCAGCAGAAGACCCGAGGTATTCCTGCCCCTTTACAAGGCATTAGTTAGGCCGCATTTAGAATATTGTGTCCAGGCGTGGTGCCCTTACTACAAGAAGGATATCGTTCAACTCGAAAGCGTACAGCGTCTCGCAACTCGCATGATTGAGGGTCAGCGAGGGAAACCTTACGCTGCACGCCTAAAGTCCCTAGATCTTTTTTCACTTACGCGCCGTCGTTTGAGAGGTGACTTAATTGAAACCTTTAAGATCTTGAAGGGGTTAAGTGGCGTTAGCATGACCGACTTCTTTGCCTTAAGTCCTGAGCTGGGCACCCGGGGCCATTCACTCAAACTTGCTAAGGAGCGATGTAGACTAGACTCCAGGAAAAACTTTTTCAGCCTCAGGGTGGTAAATTTCTGGAACCGGCTTTCAGAAGAACTTATATCCTGCAGTTCTGTCGCAAGTTTTAAGCAGGGTTTGGACCGCATCTGGGGTAAGCTTTTTCCTGAATTCTCCCCCTAATTTTTATGCAAGATTAGGTTGTTCACCATTTTTATCGTTGTTTGGTAAGTAAGTAAATGCTAAGTTCTGTTTGTTTAATACACAACTCTTCTTTTGCTGACCTCTCACCGTACTGGTGAGGAGAATGTTCTTATCTTTCCAGCATCATTCATTACGTGGTGCTTCCTAAATACAACCCGGATAATCCCTTGGCATAGCGATCGTCGAGGATATCCAAACCACAAGAAGAATAAACGCTTTGGCAGTGGTGGTTGCTTCTCTGCAGCTTTTCACCGAAAGAAATTCTAGACGCTCGATTGACTCGTTTGCCACTTACTGTCCTGTGCAACTGAACTGAACTGAACTGAATTAACTGCACTAAAAGTGTAGGTCAACGTATTTCAAGGTCACCCGGCTGTTTCGTGTTTCATTATTCTTTTAATGTTTACTTTTATTATATGTTAAGGCTAAGAAATGGAATTTAATAGGGAACCCCATCAACCTTCAACTGAAGCCAATAATTCTAACAGTTATAATGAATTTTCAAGTAAGTTCGTTGTAATACATTTTTATCATGTATGTTTTCCGAAAAATTTAAATTACCTTGCTTCAAAGTCGATAACATTTTAAGAGCGTTTTCATATCGTCTTTATTAACCTCTTCAAGTAAAAATTGAAGCACGAATGTAATTTTTCTCAGGATCAGAAGAAGAATTAAAGCATGTTTTATTAATGTTAAAATAAGCATATAGTATTAATTTATCACATGATCTTATGTTAAATGAAACGAAAAGTGATTACAAATTGTCGTTATATTTTCTGAGTGCCAATGAATAAACCTTCCTCTTCACTCATCCCATCATCTTTTGCATTCAAGTTCAATGTTGAAGTTTGAATCTTACGATCATTCTGATATTGTTGAGGATATTCGAGCTATTTCAAGATTTTCACAAAAAAGTTCATTCAATTTTTAACGGATTCGAACATGGTCACGATTCTTAAACCTGCAAAACTAGATCGCAGCATCAACTGCAAAGAAGTATCAATAGAATGAAGTCTCCACTGCTTAGTATCAGTATTAGGGGATTCTTGTTTTGTATGATGGAAACAGGTTGCCGATAACTCTAAAGCTGTTTATTTTGAAATATGTTTAGAGTTGATGCCTATTTGATGTGACGGAGCGAGAGATGTATCGGTGGCTTCAGAAGAACTCATGTGATATCAGTATAAGTATCACAGGGCGATAGTCGACCAAGTCGAAACGAGTTCCAAGATTCTTTCTGAGGTGTGCTTGAAAACACCGGCCACTACCAGGATTGATTCATAGGGAGCACAGGCGTGTGTACCTGAGAATAAAAAATGGGAGAGGTCTCAAGACCGAAAGATGAGAGTTAAAGCATGTTGCATATCCAATCGAATAAAAAAAAGATGACTGGCAGTTAATTTCAACAAAACCAAAAATCGAAAAAAAAACGTTTTTTGTGTCTTTCGAAAAGATTTTCACAATATTTTTGCTGTTTTTGACAATAAATAAGGATGGATTTTATCCTAAGGGTAATGCTCCAAAAAGAACACCCGCCATCGTTCATCCAGCCCATGTTTGAACGCATTCACTGAAGATGCCGATACTAGTTCTGCGAGGAGTGATTTCCACGCGTTCACTACACGGATGCTAAAGAAATGCGTTCTGGATTCCAGCCTGATGTGCTGTTTACTTAGCTTGATACTGTACCCTTGTGTACCAACCTCATCGAATTCGAGGCAGCTCAATCCTTTGACAACTTTAATGGTCTCCATAAGATCCTTCTAAGTTGCCTCCTCTCAAGCGAGAAAATTCCTAATGCTAATAGACGATTTTCATAGTTGGTGTATGCTAACCCCTCGATCATGCGAGTGGCCAGCTTCTGTAACTTCTCTAGTTGCACTATATCCTTTTGGTAATACGGCCTCCAAGTCTGGACACGTTATTCTAGATGTGGCCTTATTACTGCCTCGTAGAGGGGTAAAAACACCACAGCTTTTCTGCAAGTGATAGCTGAACGTAGTTGAAAGAATTCCCTCCTGGCCCTTTGAGCTGCAGGAGCAAATTGGTCTGCTCAAATAAAGTTTGCGGAGACTATGATTCCTAAGTCGTTAGTAGAATTTACCCCACGGCACTCCGTGTGGGCTGATGGCGTAGAGAAAATCATGTTACCTGCCATTGTAGAGAGCAATTGACTCTTCTCTAGGTTAAGTGGAAAGTCCCACTTCACCGCCTATTTCGTTACAGCTTCTACTCCATTTATCAGATTGGAGTTATCCGATTTACCGACAATTTTTACGTCGTCAGCAAACATATAACAGGGTTAGCGCAATTGATTAGCAAGATCATCAATGAAGATGAGGAACAGCAACGACCCCAAGACTGAGCCCTGGGGAACAACCCGATATATGCGTACATGCAGAGTATGTATAATCTACCCTGACAGTAAAAGAACGGTCTCTCACGAATGCTCGAATCTAGCCCAGTAAGTCTCCTGATACTCCCAGGTTGGGGTCCAAAAGATGAGAATTCGCAGTGGCTTCTTACTTTTAATGATATGGTCCAAAATCGTGTTCAGTGGCGGTCTTATTGTAGACATCATCTTGGAGTGTTTGATTAATCTTGCACGTTGTCAAGTGAAGTGGCGAGTTAAACTTGGTATGATGCGTGACAGTGAAAGCCGCAAGGAAGCTTTCACGCCGATGTCGCTATACTCGTTCAAAACACCTGCTTGAATGCATGTTTGATTCGAGCTGTAAACACTTCATCCCAGTGTCAATGTGCTTATTTTTGTATAGGTTCAGTAGCTTTTTAGGTCGCAACCATCTCCATCTTTTAGAATTTCTTGTTACGTCATGGTTGTATGGCAGTTAGGCACTTAGCACTTGCTACTAGTGCTAAATTAATTTGCCATAGTTAGTGAGCTGCATGGGAATACACACTGGAGTCTCTCTACCATTTCTATTTCCTTTCCTATATATGTCTAGGCCTGGGCAACATGTCAGTATCTAAGTCCACGTGCAGTCTCTGACTGTGCGGCACTTTCTCGGATCAGGCTTGTGCTTTCATACTTTACTTTTACTTTTGTGCGACTATCTCCTCCTGGAGGATGAGTCGGCTTCAATGAAGGTTCTTGGGGATTTGGGTACAAAGCGGCGTCCCCAGCACCACTCGGCGTTTGTTCGAGTCAGCTTCTCTAGCCTTTGCACAACCAAGTGCGACCTGCAAAACAGCAGGGAGTTGCCAGAAAGAGGTGGTCTACCAGACTCTGTTCCAGATTTTGCCTCGGGGGTTTCTCCTGAAGCCTTTCCCGCGATCGGGTATCCCGCAAAGCAGCGGAGGTTTAAAATCAGGGTTTTCCTTCCCTTAGATGAAATGCCCTCCCAGGCTAACGAGCTCCATCTGCCCGAAGCAAGCTGTTTTTCAGGCGCCAGTCATTCGCCTTCGCCCTTCTCCTGTTGGTAGAAGCAGTTCCGCCGGGCTCGGGAGCCACTCGTGCAGGCCAGAAGCTGGACTTGGTTGTCAGAGGCTATTTGAGACGCGTGCCATATGGGAGCATTTTAGAAACAGTGGGAGCTTATACCCACTGCCACCCCCGGCTATGACTACCTTTGGAACCGCTTTCATACACACATAATGATGTAATGCTGTCCATGATGCTGATGCTGAAACACATTTGCACGATAGCTTCTTAGGAGTTCACTTGACAATCTCCGAGATTAATCGAACACTTCATTGCCCGTTTTTTAAATTTGTCTAAGCCTTGTGAATACTAACTTTTCCAACCTATATATATGCTAATCTGGGAAATATAGATTTGAAGCTTTGAATATGATTCTATCGAACAGCAATCATCTTTCCGCCATTCAACGTATTATGTGTTCTGAAATATGATGTAAATAACATCGTTGTTGTTTAGACGAAGCAGTTATGGAACATATCATCAGGCAAACATACATTTGACTCGATATTTATTCGCACAGACTTCTAGACCGTAATCCTCAGTGATCGTCGCTGTTTATGACGTAGAACTGTGAACTGTTGCTCATATCCCTTTGCCTTACACTCCCTTACTGGCTTCGATCTTTTTGCCGTAATTGAGTGGACTGGATAAGATTATTTTGGGCGAACCATGCTGAGCGGAAAACAAATTTGATATTGAAATCACTGTGCTATAAGTTATTTCCTATATCTGCCTATGCCTCGAAAACCTGGCAGTTTCTTAGCTCACGTGCAGTCCATCACTGAGCGGTGCTTGACCTCGATCAGGCTTGTTATTTCTGGCATACTTTATATAATGCCGATGAAAATTTTTCTTTGCAATAAATTTTCTCTTTACTTCCAAACCTACCAGTACCTCAGCCTGTGCGTAATTTTGTACAATAAAGCTGCAAACATGCTTAATGAACAATGTTTTTTATCTTTGAATATACGCCGCACCGAACTTACCCCAGATTTAATGGTATAAAATGCGCAACTGTACATTTCTCATCAGGTCATTCGTTTCATTACGTACATTGATTCACTTTATCACTATTCGTGCATTGTGTTTACTGTTCCAATGTTACTTAATATTGAACTGACTCATGATTAAAGTGACCTAATTATACCGTCTTTATCCAGCACATAAAGTTTACCCAAACTGGTGATACAACTTATGACTTATGGGCGTATGGCTGACGATATTTTGTTCCCGTGTGTCCGTGCAGCTTAACTTTGTGATTCTCATCATCAGATAATCAGAAACAGCGTTACACTGGTAGCATCTACCGGACTCCTAACTGTCTGTGAAATTTCAATTCTAGCTATTATTTTCTCGTTGTTTTAATACTAATGTATTGTGATTGTACTGGCTTTAACAGGACCGCAAATGGTACAAAACGGGTCTCGTGTTTCGTATGTTTTAAAAGTAATTTTTTCTCTCGATGTACCAATACAATCAATTCATGCACCGTATGGTTATCATCCTTGAGTTTGAACACTGGATGAACGGTAAATAATGCTGTACTTTAAAGCCATTGTTAGGCAAGCTTGATTCAATCAGCTCTGTTTCGTCATATGAACTTACAATGCACATCCGCATGCAGTAAATTGGTTGATTAACAGTCTTATAATGACTCTCAAGTTCAACTTTTGTCTGATATTCCTTGCCATACCCATTACAATTTATTATTATGTTGATCCCGCGGAAATTCGAATTAATTGCTTAATCCTTGCTGATCAGATACGCTATCTACCTCAGATGTTTTCACAATTTGTGTTCCATTTTTCACATTATAAAATTACAATTTTCATTCCCACAGAAACAGAATTTTATACACAAAATGCATTCGCGAAAATGAATTCCTTTAGAAAAAGAGGTCAGCTGTGCGATGTGGTTATCAAAGTTGGCGGACGAGAATTTCTCGCACATAGGGTGGTGCTTGCTGCCACGAGCGATTATTTCGATGCAATGTTCTCAAACGGTGTAAGTTGCGTGGCTATCCACGTATAGTCACTTTTCAATGTGATGTCCATAATTTCTATAATACACAAAAAACCTTCATCTGGTCACAATTTTAGATCGGTTTATCCTTGATTCTGAAAATACTCTTTCATTGCTTTTTGCTAGCCCCTGCTACCTGACAGCAATACAAATAAAACGATTTTCTTTTTTAATCGAGATTTTTTATAGATTTGCGGTGTCACAACGTTATTGTTTGCCTCCTTCGGTCGATGTCGACCATGGATGTACATCACAATCGCATGAATTTTCATGTTCTACAGCTTTTTGAATTACTAAACAGTCCGATTCGGGAGGAACAATCTCTCCCGCAGCGCTTGCAACGATAGTCAGAACTCGGATGTATGGCGTCAGTTGCACGGCAGCAGCATGATCTACGTTCAGCAGTCAGGAGCTGTATCTGCTCCTTCCGAGCTTGCAGACGACGCTTTAAACAATGCCTCCAATGTGAGCGGTCAAGAGCAAGTTCTTCCCAACTGGCCGAGTCAATGCCAAGAGTTTTCATATCTCTTTTGCAGACGTCTTTGTACCGCAAGTGCGGTCTGCCCAATGGTCGACTTCCTAATTACAACTCACCATAGAGTAGCTCTTTCGTAATACGACCATTTTCCAAGCCACCGCAGGCGGCGCTATTGCAATAGGGTGAACATGGCCTGTAGACCAGCTTTTGAAAGCACTTCAGCATTAGTCACTCTGTCCATCCACGATATGTTCAAGATACGACAGATGCTTCGTAGATGGAAAGCATTCAGCTTCCGTTCTAGTCTTGCGTGGGTGGTCCAGGTTTCACTGCCGTACAGTAAATCATTTAGTACTCACAATGCGTCAGAATAAACCTATAATAATCGTGTACACTATTCTTTCGTTTTTGTCTACCTAGTTTATCAGTGCGTAGTATTAATAACCCACATTACCTCGTCCGGTAATCTGTACAATGCCAAGCTACCCACAATCAATCGAAAACTCTGTTTACTAGATGGCCGAGTCTGCGCAGCTGGAAATAGAACTGAAGTCGATTTCCCCGGACATCATGGACGCCCTTTTGGACTACGTCTACACTGGCCAAGTCCACGTTACCATGGACAACGTCCAGGATCTTCTCCCGGCCGCGAGCCTCGTTCAAATGGAAGGCGTGAAGACCGCTTGCTCGGACTTTCTGTTGGCCGAGGTGGATGCCTCAAATGTATTGGGGATTCGGCGGTTCGCGGAACTCCATAGCTGTGGCGAGTTGGAGAAATTTTCCAGGAACTACGCGGCACATAATTTCGAACTTGTTGTAGAATTCGAAGAATTTCTGTGTCTTAACCACGAGGAATTGCTGGATTTGGTCTCCCGTGAGGACCTTCATGTAAGCAAGCTATTTAATAATTATTCTCCAATTATTATTACTTGCTAATTGTTATTGTCATTAGATTTTTTCTGTTTTTACATTAGTTATTTCACATTTTCTTCAAGGTGCTATATGTATGAAACCACAAGTTTGATCCAGGTAAAGTACCGCATAGTCGTAGACTACAAGTGGTCTGAGATACTGTCTGACTAAAGAAATATAAGAATGGGTAAATGACAGTGAGATTCCATCGTATTTCTGCTTACAGCTCTGTACCAGTGGTAAATCTGACAATGCCTTGGCAAACGTTCACTCGACATATTCAGAAAGCCTTCTTGACCGTCTGTCGAGGTCTGCTCGTCGTTTTAGCTTGCTGGCTAAATCCACCTTCATTAAATTTGTTTAAATATGCTGAGCACATAAATGATTTTCTGTTAACTAGCTGTCCAAAACGTCGAATCTATGAAGCTTTTACCGTTTAATAACGGTTACATAGATATGTAAGGTAATGAACGTGCCCGTAGCTTCTAAGTCCGACCACCCCCCACAGACAGCATTACACCGGTAGCGCGTACCGAATGCTTAACTGCCACACAACTATAAAAAAGTAAAATCCTAAAGATGGGGAAGGGTGGGACTTAAATAGCTTCGGATTCTATAGAAGAGTAAGAACAAACAAATGGGATAGAGGTGCCTACACCTCGGATGGAACATGCATTCAAACAAGTTTCGTGAACGAGTAGAGCGACATCAGCATGGCAGCTTCCTTGCGGCTTTCACTGTCCGGCCATTAATTTCTAAGTACTGCTCGCATAACCGGAAACACATTTGTATTCCAAATGCTTTACTCTGACAAGAGGTGTTGATCATTATTCATGCTTCCACTCTGTTACAAACGTGTCTGCCAAGATAGGTTAATTTTTAAGACCGACGTGACGTTTGTGCACGTACCTACATTTCTGTACTTCATCAATACTGAGTTGCATGTAGGAACAAAATTAAGTCCCACTGCCATTTCCTGTGTCTGTCTAATCCTGGGCGCAACCTGACAGAATCTAACCACATGTGCACTCTCTCACTATGCGACACTTTGCCTGGATCCAGTCTAGCGCCTCCATACATGATACTTGTCTATAGATTAGCTTTTCAAGCCCCCTCGTCCCCATCTTTGCAGGATTTTATTCGTTTGGTGTTTTGGCAGTTAAGCATTTGCTATTGGTGTTATGCTGTCCTTGATAATGACGATGATGGTAATGCTGGTGATAACGATCTAAACACATAACGATTATCAGATAAAGTTTTCCAGCAGTGCAAGTGTTTACACGCGGTGCCTGAGCTACTCATGTACGGATGAGCAATCGTGCAGTATTTTGTGCTGTGCGGCTAACATCGTGCTAAATTGATTGACCAGAGGTAGTGAGCTGCATGCTGAAACACGCTGGAGTCCCACTACCATTTCCTGTTCTTTTTTCTTCCTCATATCTGTCTAGGCCTGGGAAACCTGACAGTATCTTAGCCCACGTGCAGTCTCTGACTGTGCGGCACTTTGCCTGGAACAGGCTTGTGCTTTCATACATACATACTCTTGGGTTGTGAAAACCTAATCCTAAGATTGAGTGAGCAGTAGCTGCTATGAGACAGCAGTGTGCTTTTAGTTACAATTTATTACTGCCTGCAGTCAACTTGACGCATTTCATGACTTGAATATTGTACAGTTGCATATCCAAGTGCAAATGAAGATTACGAACTTGTACGTATATTGGCTTTTGGCAGAATTCGCCGAAATTCCACTGCATATTCAAATATTACATCGCATGATCATCTTCACGAACTCTATCACAATCAGTCAGGTAGATCAGAGTTAGAGTAAGAGCTCTGTGGCCAGCTGCTGAACTAGCCTGGGAGAGATACCTAATCTACCGGCTGGTACGCGTTGCTGCGGTTGTATCGAGAGGTTTCCGACACGATGCGTAAAAGCTGATTTTATTCACGATATGCGTCTGTGATCGATCCTGGCCAAAGATGTTTGGTCTCGTGCGCAGTTTTGGAGCCTGTGCTTGTATTTTGACACGTTGCCTCTGATTTGGCCCTATCATCTGTTTTCCCCACTTGGATTAAAAACAACGCATGACTGGGATAACACACTGCGACATTTCTTTACAGAATAAATAGGACGCTAGATCAAGTTCTGTGATTCACAAACAACTTCTTCCTTCCATCATACCCCATTTAAAAGTCTGACACCGCGGTGTCAAACTCAGTTTTACCACTGTTTTCATTTATTTGATTATCTCTTCCGCTGTAGGTGGATTGTGAAGAGTCGGTTTACAAAGCGGTCATGCGGTGGGTTCATCATCAGGTTCCCGAGCGTTCTCCTCATCTGTCTGCGCTGCTGAAACATATCCGACTGCCTGTTATGTCGGTACGCTTTCTAACTGACATAGTCGACAAAGATGTAAGTCTTACCAGTATGTAAACTTGTATTAGCTACCATAAATTGAAAAAAGATTTATTTGTTGCTTGTGTGATTTTACTTTACTTTTACTTTTGTTCGACTATCTCCTCCTGGAGGATGAGTCGGCTTCACTGACGATTCTTGAGAATTTGGGTACAAAGCGGCGTCCACAGCACCACTCGGCGTTTGTTATAGACAGCTTCTCTAGTCTTTGCACAACCAAGTGCGACTTGCAAGGCAGCATGGAGTTTCCAGAAAGAGATGGTGTGCACCAACTAACTGTCTGCGAGACTCTGTTCCAGATTTTTCCTCGGGGTTTTCTCCCGAAGCCTTTCCCGCGATCGGGTATCCCGTAAGGCAGCGGAGGTTGAAAATCAGGGTTTTCTTTCCCTTAGATGAAATGCCCTCTCAGGCTAACGAGCTCCACCTGTCCGAAACAAACTGGTTTTCAGGCGCCAGTCACTCGCCATCGCCCCTTCTCCTGTTGGTAGAAGCAGTTCCGCCTGGCACGGGGAGCCACTCATGCAGACTAGAAGCTGGACTTAGTTGTAAGAGGCTATTTGAGACGCGCGCCATATGGGAATATTTTATAGACAGTGGGAGCTTATCCCCACTGCCACCCCCGGCTATGATTTAGCGCCAAGCATCCCAGCTTTCCGCATAGTTGTTAGTAAACGAACCTTTTGCCTTGTTATTATATCGGTTGTTTTCATTGGCTCCATTTTAAATATATTTCACGCAAACAATGATACATAGATTGCTTGCCACCCAACCATGTGTGCTCTTTCGCTTTTCAAGCTTTATTGTCCCTTTAATGCGAAAATTCTGTTCTTGTGGTTATTTTTCATTTATGTATTTATGTATTGTTGCTTTTCGGCGCTGTACTTTTATCTTAATTAAGGCTGATGATGATTGCACGAGTACCTGATACTGTTCAGTATAGCGGAAACTTGAGGTTTTCGACCACTGGTGTTTCTGACGCATCCTCAATGTTCGATGAAATGAGCGAGTAACGAATGACGAGGTTCGCCACCGTTGTTTTGATATCCCTCGCCTGATTTCGGTATTGCGACAACACCGACCGAAGTGGTTTGGCCACATCCTGAGACGCTCGGACGCTGAACTAACCAGGGTGACACTATCGCCGACATCCTGCGCAGAATGGCGTTGTCGTCGCGGAGGACAAGTGAAGACTTGGTTCGCCACCGTGAGATCGGACGTGGAGCTGCTTGGTCTACAATCGGTTTACGGATAACTCACGTGGGACCGGACCTGACTTAGAGTCTGCACGGATCTCGCTTCTGACCGCCGAGCGTGGGTGGCTGCAATCCGTGACATCAACGAAGCCGACTCATCCTCCAGGAAGAGATAGTCGCACAAAAGTAAAATAAAATAAAAAAGTATGATACATGGCAATGAAACCCGCGAAGAAACTGTCATATTGTTGTCGTTGTACGCTTTCACAAAACTTGATTAGATGCATGTTTCAGTCGAGGTCTATACACCCAACCCCGTCTATCTCTGCTTACTGTCTTTCAGATTTCGTAGCTATTTATGCCATACCATCCTCTGTTTATTTTTTTTACTACAATCATGTCACCGCTGTATAGAAGTTGAACATTCGGTACTTGCTGTTGATTTGTAATGCTCTCCTTTATGATGACGACTCATGTGCTCTTGTCCATCTGGCAATCTCGTAGGTCGTTGATGATGTGCTTGTCTGTGCGTGTACGAATGTTCAATCCCTTCCCCTTATTTTTCCTTTACTCACGCCGCATAGTCTCTGATTCGTCAATCAATCGAATGTCGCGATTTGGTAGACGACGCCAAGCGGTATCATCTTCGACCGGACTTGCGGCATGAGATGCGTGAGCGACGCTATCGGCAACGGGACAGCGGCGACGAGTATTTGGTAGTGATTGGCGGTTTCGGGTCAGACCAGAATCCTTCCGATTCCGTGGAAATGTTCAACCCGAGAACGTCAACGTGGTGTGAACTTCCGGTAAGTTTTATTCGGGGAACTTTCAAGACACTTCCCGCCATGGGACCTTCGCTGATATATTATTCGTGGATTTGAGCAGTTTCACAGTAGTTTGATTACAAAGCGCGATGATCTCTAACCGAGAACTATCTGTGCTTTCAAAACAACTCATTTCCATCACACATACACACACCCCGACCGGTTTCGTGTTGTTTGCACTCATCAGGTAAGGACAGTAGGACCAGGATCCGCATGCGAACATTTGTCCTTTTTCTGTCTGCCTACCAAGTGTATCAGAGCTCCTCTTGCCAGTTTATGTGATTAAATGTACCTGGCTTCACATTCGTGCCTTTCAAGTGTTGCCGGCGTTTTACCTCAAGGAACGCATGCTCACGAGTTCAAATTGACACATTCTTTCGGTGTAATTAGCACCCAGTCGAACTGCATGGCAGCTGACAAATTAGCTCGCTTAAAATAGCAGACAGATTTCATGCGGATCAGCTCCAATGTTCGCTGTCTGCCAGTCTGTTTTCAGTACATGTTGTAATCCAGAACAGTCGGCTAACTTAAAATCCAACGTTTCTACAATCAGACCAAGGAAGCCGTTTGAACTCACTTTGTGTAGTCGTTAGCAATACTACTATTCCTGCTGCTGCTACTACTACTACTACTACTACTACTACTACTACTACTACTACTACTACTACTACTACTACTACTACTACTACTACTACTACTACTACTACTACTACTACTACTACTACTACTACTACTACTACTACTACTAATACTACTACTACTACTACTACTACTACTACTACTACTACTACTACTACTACTACTACTACTACTACTACTATTACTACTATTACTACTATTACTACTACTTTACTACTACTACTATTACTACTACTACTACTATTAATATTACTACTACTATTAATATTACTACTACTACTACTATTAATATTACTATTACTACTATTACTATTACTACTATTACTACTACTATTACTACTACTATTATTACTACTTCTACTACTACTACTAGCAATATCGGGCTTCAAGGGCGATTCTTGTGGTAACCCGAAACCTTTCAAAATCGTCTCTTTGTGTGATTTGTGTATGGCATTTGTCTGTAAAACTGAGCGGAACCACGTATGTGGTTTTTGTTCATTCGCGTCGTATTCTCAATTAAGTCGAACAAAATTGGACTTTGAAAAAAACGTACAAAGGGGTTCGCACAACGTACCAAGGTATTCAAATATCGAATCACGTATTCAGTTTGCTCCAGGCTTTACTAAGTCTAAAATAAACCATTTTTTGTTTTGTTTTGCATACATCCACCGTAAGTGCGGGAGTGAGCAACACAAATCATTGAACCAGACGAAGTACTCGACTTTGGTGTTGCATTTTATGTAGGTTTCGTATTTTGCACTGTTACAGTGTATGACTTCTGTTTTGAAGATTTCGATGGTATATTTTCAGTTTTTATTTAGTTCTTTATCGGTCTGTGTACATACTCAACAATGTTTCCGAAATAAGCTCTTCGATCGTAATGTTAGCATAGGGAAACAGATCAAGCTACGTAGGTTTCGCAGGTTAGATCACGTTTTACAGATGCCGAAACACTGGCGGCCGAAACGGATTCTTTGTCGCGACGTCACATCCCAACTGGCATAAATCTCGTGATGGCCAAACCGTCACATGGCATAGGTAGCTAAACTCCATAACTGTTAACCTTTCCAAAGTCGGTGCATCACGTCTTCCTGGCTGGGGTTCCCGCGATCAGATATCGTAATAGTTAGTTACGCTCCAGAATATGTCCCGAAAGTGTGTGCAATGGCCGTCTTACACGAATAGCCTTTTGGGAGTGTTTGCTTAACCTTGCATGTTGTCAAGTGGAGCGACGAGGAAAGCTTGCAATGATGCACGTCACTGAAAGCCACATGGAGCTGTCGTGCGGATGTAGCTGTAGTCGTTAACGAAATCAGATGGAATGCATGTTCCGTTCGGTGTGTACACACCACATCTTGCGCTTACTCTTCTATACAACCTGTAGCTATTTAAGTCCCACCCTTCCCCATCTTTTCTGATTTTACTTTTTTCATTTGAGCATTCGGTACATGTCACCGGTATAATGCTGTCTCCGATACCGATGATGATGGCCTGAGTGCTGTGGAGTAGACATACTTGGCCTCAGCTCATTTGCATTTGTAAAACCACATCTACCTCTTTCAGTGGTAGGGTAATTATGTCTGGTCAATCGAAACCAAATCCTGTGTCATGGCCTAATACGTTGATTGGCCACCGGTAGCGAGCTGAATGCTGAAAGACGCTGGAGTCTCACTACCTTTTCCACTTGTACTTCTCATATCTGTCTAGGCCTGGGTAATCTGACAGTATCTTAGCCCACGTGCAGTCCCTGACTGTGCGGCACTTTGCCAGGATCAGGCTTGTGCTTTCATACATCATACAGACATACGTTGTTTACACAGGCTTCAACGACTCTCGATGCTACATTAACCGCGGCAACCCTCGGGGTGTTTCCCACCCACTTCTTGACTGTGTCGCGCTTTGTCATTGAGGTCAAACCAAACAACTCTAATCCCACCATACAAGAGAATTCCGATTGGCCAAGCGCGTTTATTCTGCGCAAGAAAAGGAATTCAACACACGCTAATGTTATATATAAGCAAATCTCGTTATTACAACACTGTTCTCGACTTGTGTGTGTTGGTTGCCACATGAAGCACTCACCAAACTGGGCTTGTGGATGAATTGCACATCGTTTGCGAGTGGCTGACAATGTCCATCACCTCGTATTCCTGAAAATGTTGTCACTCGAACCTGTTCTCGTGCAGTCGTTCCGAAACCCGATTGATTATGGGTTCGCGATTGCCGTCGTTTCGGCCCTTCCTGCTCTTGTGTTGTGCCGGAGGGTGTAATTCTTCCCATCATTTGAAAGCTCGTTATTAGTGCTCATCGCAAATGCACTTCACACATCTACGATGTGACACTTGATCCGTATTACTATCCATCTATTTCGGTACGATTTCTACCTCGCGGTACACTTATTCATAAGATGTCTGATCCGCACAGTGGATATGAGCGAACCGCGCTAATTAAGTACTCACTTTCCCTAAACCTACACACCACAAGCGGTTTTCGATCGTTAACGTCATCATAATGGGATGAGCGGATCTCCAAACAGTGAATAAACGTTTTTTTTACTTTGAAACAACCTTTTCAGAATAAAAAATGTGATATTTGTGAGCCACCCACTACTTTAGTATGTAAGTGTTTCGTGGGCTTGATCTGCAATCACTCCGTGATCGTTTTTGAGAACCGTTTAAAAATGATTTCAAAGGATAAATTTGTTTGCAATTGCCACTGTTTCACGGCTGAATAAACCTAATTCAACCGTCTCCACCAGAATTGGTGCGTCAATTCACCGAAATTTGGAATTACAGTCAAACTCGATGCTAGGCCACTCTCGGTGTTATATTAATTTTGATCGGTTCCGATAGGTGGCATAGTAGCCAGATTTGATTTGAAAGCCATTTTTGCGAACTTTCGTTATGATGCCACCACTATGTTACCTGCCGGGCCACGCAAACGTAGTTTAATTTATTTGTCTTTGCTACTCACGAGTAGCGTGAGTTTTAAATACTCACTAGATTTTTTTCATTTGCGGCGCTTTTGTTAGAGCACCGCATTAACTATTCCGGTATTCTGTCTCACGCAAGTTATGCTGCCTCTTTGATATATTACCCATGAAAAATTCTCATTGATTTTTATTATTCGACTTGTTTATTTTATTTCATGAATTAATGGCTATCTAGCTTTGGTCTTATGATCTAGTAAATTCCTTTGTTATCGTTAATAACTTACAGACTATTTGCGATTCCTCATTTCATCAATTTTACGTATGTATAAAATCACTAGCCTGATCCAGGCAAAGTGCGCACAGTCATAGACAGCAGTCGGGCTTTAATACTGTCAGGTTGTCCACGCTTAGACAGATAGGAGAAAGAAAATAGAAATGGAAATATGGAAATGGTAGTGAGACTTTTCTCAATTATCCGGCAATGAGCCTTCCGCAACCTAGCAGTATCTGAGCCCACGTTCCGTCTGTCAGTGTGCCGTACGTTCACAAGCGTGTGATTTTATTAATCAGCCTGTTGCTCAATGTATGAAGTCACAATCTGGATCCAGGAGAAGTGCCGTACAGTCAAAGACTGCACATGGCCTGAGTGACTATCAGGTTACGAGTACTAGACATTAAGAAGAATGCAAATTGAATTAGAAACGAAAATGCAGTGAGACTTTAGTGTGTTTTCGCATGCAGCTCGCTACCGGTGGCTAATCGATTTAACACGGCACAAATCAAATCTACCTCACAATTGAACATCCTTGTCACATTCATTTTTTACGTTTTATTTGCTTTAAGTCTGTATGTATGTATGTATGTATGTATGTATGTATGTATGTATGTATGCATGTATGTATGTATGTATGCATGCATGCATGCATGTATGTGAAATCAATTCTGTATGTAGTTGTATGTATGTATTCATGCATGCATGTATGTATATATGTATTATATTATTCATATACATAGACCTGGTTAAGTGCGCGTAATAAGATGAGATGCACACTGACTGGGATATTTTCATGCATCCAAACCAAGACATAATCGAAAAATATTCGTCTGTTCCCCTTAGTTCTTTCATACAACTGATTACCGGTCGCAACCTCGCATAAACTGGTCGTCCGGAATGGTATACGAAACCTTTTCGACTTCTCTGTTCATCTTTCTACCGGGTATCTTTTACTTCGTGTGATCATTTCCGACTGATTTACGGTCAACTGCGTTTACGTCACACGTTATTTTCCCCCATCAGACGGTGAAAGGTGCTCCATTGAATTTTCGGTTTCCTGAATGTTCTTATTCAGGACAGATTACATACAGTTTCTCTGATCCTGTTTTTTCATTGGCCATAAACCCATCAATGGTCGAGCAGCCTCATATGTTCTTATTTATGGTTCACTACCTCTCCCCTGTTCTACGTTATGTTAGGAGCACCAACTGTATTATCGTGTATCGTCTTGTTAGTTCATCACGCGTTTCAACCTGTTCATAAATGTTTTTGTGTGCTTTTTCCCCAGGATTTACCCATCAGCTATCGATACGTCGCGGCCTGTTCCCTGGACACATGCGTGTACGTGATTGGTGGCTTCGATGGACGCGAGCGGCTGAACACCGTGTGCTTGTTAGACATCGCACATCGCGAAGAGGGTTGGCGGTGGCTTAGTCCGATGCATTTCAAACGAGGATTATCCGCGGCCTGTACGCATAAAGGTAAATTCACAGTCGGTCTGTCAAGCATCATAAAGACTGGTGATCCCATGCAAATAGGGGTGAAGGTAACGCGCGAGACTGCAATTTGATTAGGCGAAAATGCGTCCTTCTCCCTAGACAGCTGACCCCAGCGGGGAGGGATAAAACTACCTTTTGTACCATAGGTGATGATATGGAAATTGTCATGGCATATCCGGTTTGTCTTCGTTCAACATTGAGATGACTTTCTACGAATTCTACCCCCTTCAAATGAGCTAATAGTTAATGCTGTCAAAATAAGAGTAAAAAAATCACTATATTCTTTTGTACGGGTAATTCAACCACATGAACTTCTGAACAAGGACGAACAAGCCGGGTATAAACGTTATGGTTTTATCGAATTGCTATTGTCATCTTCAATTCGAAACTGCTTTGATTTCACCCACAAGGGAGATCATAATACATCGCGCGTTGTGATGTGATCACACGAGAGTCCAATCTATGTGGTTTCTCGACTCTTATTGGTTCAGTGTTCAGTTGAAGTGTTTAATGCCTGGCGCGGAAAATCCACATAGTTGAAAATAGAAAAAAGTGCAGAACATTTTAACAACTGTGTTATCTATCTATGAGATTACATGCCTGATCCAGCTAACGTGACGCACAGTCAAACTGCACGTGGAAGTATCCATTCAACATCGCTCGTATTATCTTTTCTCAACCGTACCTTCATGGAGCTTGATTAGACAGCGTTTTCTATACAACGACCGCTTATTTACCCGAGATATTCTGTTATAACAGACCAGTTTGTCAGCAGTCCTCATCAGTATGAAGGATGGCAATGCATCGGTAGCACATCCCTTACACGCGTGTGCGTTTGTATCTAACGCCGTGCTCAATTGATTTGCCAATGGTACTGTGCTGTATGCGGAAACACGCTGGAGTTTCACTACCATTTCCTCCCTTTTATATCTGTCTCTCTCTCTAGAGGTTGTTACTCCCGAATCGGACTGTTTAGTCATTCGAAAAGCTGTAGAACATGAAAACCCATGCGATTGTGATGTGTACATCCATGGTCGACATCGACCGAAGGAGGCCAACAATATCTGTCTCTGCTTGGTCAACATGACAGTATCTTAGCCCACGTGCAGTCAATGACTATACTGCGGTTTATGTGGATCAGGCGTGTAATTTCATACATGCAACCATGACACAATAAAATTCAAAAAAGATGGGTGAGGGATAGCCCTGAGATGCTACAAACATCCTGGATGATGAACAAGGAGTATTCGTAGCTCAGGATGTGATGGCGCTAGCATGTCCCTACGCCAACAGTGTATCATACTTTCAATCGTTTTCTATCAATTATTGCAACGACAGCAAGATGGCTTCATCGCGGCTTTCACCATCATACTTCAAACGGCCCCTTCACTTCGTAGATCAAATTGTTGTTGTTGTTGTTGTTGTTGGCCTCCTTCGGTCGATGTCGACTATGGATGTACATCACAATCGCATGAATTTCATGTTTTACAGCCTTTTGAATGACTAAACAGTCCGATTCGGGAGGAACAATCTCTCCCGCAGCGCTGGCAACGATTGTCAGAAGTCTGTTGTAGGGCGTCAGTTGCACACCGGCGGCGTGATCTGCGTCCAGCAGCCAAGAGCTCTATCTGCTCCTCCCCAGCTTGCAGACGACGCTTTACACAATGCCTCCAAAGTAAACACTCCAATAAAATACTGCATCGACGAGCGTTCACATTCAATACAGTTTCGTAACAAGTGATGCTCACAATCAGGTGTACATGCTGGTATCTGCCTTTATTTTCCGCGCCATCTTCCGGTGCCTAAATATTTCTGTTAGCGGCGTTTCTCAAAGCACCTGTTCTTTTCGACTTTGTGACTATTATCTGCAGAAATCCTTAAGTAATCTATCAATCATCGCTAAGCTTATGTTTTTCGTATTGGTTAACTATACTGATCCGATTGCTTCTGACTCATTTTTGTATCATCTGTTTACCTATTTCCCGTTGCTAGGTTTGATCTACGTGTGCGGAGGCTTCGACGGTCAATCGCGTCTCCGATCGTTGGAAGTGTACCATCCCAAAATCGATGAATGGCGCATCCTGGAAGACATGAACACCGCCCGTGAAGGCGCAGGTCTCGTAGTGGCTGATGACACGCTGTATTGTCTGGGTGGTTATGATGGATTCCATTTGTTGAATAGCATGGAAGCGTAGGTTTTGATTGTTTGCTGTTCGCGATTTCGGTGTCTCTGTGCCCGCTCGTTAATGAACAACGGTAGACAATTCGCTATACTTCTCACACGTCACATTATAGAAGACACGTCTCAATGTAGATCCGCATGTATTGTCGTTGGCTTTATTCAGTCAATGTCGACCATGCACATCCATCGCAAAAGCGTGTCACTTTCATGCTTCATAGTGTTTCAGATTAGTCTACAGTGCGTACTGTTTAGACTATCCGCATTTAAAATATGGTAAAGCATACGTATTTAGAAAAAACGGTGTAGAATGGCAAGCTGGGGAGATGCACATACAGCTCTTGGCTGCTGAACGCAGATCACGCCGCCGGCGTGCACCTGAAGCCCTACAACCGAGTTTTGACCATCGTTGCAATCGCTGCAGGAGAGATTCTTCCTCCCCAATCGGACTGTTTAGTCATTCAAAAAGCTGTAGAACATGGAAATTCATGCGATTGTGATGTGCATTCATGGTCAACATCGCCAGAAGGAGGCCAACAACAACAGAGTGGCAACCACAGCTAAAGCTGAACTTTGTCAACGTCAAAATACCGTCGAACAGTGGCGTCGTATGTAAACTAAGAAGAAGCTATGCAATTCTATTTAAATATTACGAATTAGTCGCTTGCCGATTCCCAACACTTTGGCGAGATCCACTGAGGGTTCCTGCTGTCGAAAGGGAAAACGAGAGCTCTTGGTCCGGAATAAACTCACCGCAGAACTTTGGGCGGACAAGATTTGTATGCTGTCATGCAATCCGCATGATGCCATCAGAAGCGTGTACTAATTTTAAAGGTATAAAACGTGTATCCCGCGTGCCATTGTTGTATATGGTTATTTGGTCAGTAAACTTGCCTTAACAATATCATTCCCGGTTACACGAATAACCGACAGATATCGAGTGCACCGGCGCGCGATAAACTTTTCCGCTCGTGTTGGTCAGTGCGTGCATTCTGCTTCTGTTCCGTGGAGCGCTGCTCGTCACCTTTATTTCTCTGGTATATGCATTTTCTTTGTTCACGTAAGAGCATAGCGTCAAAGGGTTGATCCGTGCATTTAATTCGAACTCTAACTTCAACGGTTCACCTTTTCGGATTCTTATGAGCTATGCCATCTCCATCGACGCGTCACCGTGAATTATTCCCGTATGTATAACTCACCCCTCATTATCGTCTGGTTTCTCATATCTGTCTCGGCCTGGGCAAGCTGATAGTATCTTAGCCCACGTGCAGTCTATGACCTTGCGGCACTTTGCCTGGATCAGGCTTGTGATTTCATACCATACCACTCCCCCGCATTTATCATGCATTGTTATTGTAACTTTCAACCCGTAATCCACAGTTTCGGTTGAATGGACGCTAACAACAATGTTACAATATAATCGATTGGCTGACACCCTGTTCTTTATCGCTCAGTGTTCATCGGGCTATCGATAAGTACGGGCCTTACGATACCCAGAAAGTTGCCGATCAGCTTGCACACGTTAAGCTAGTTGGATCTCCTTTTAAGGATGCCACCCACCGACTTCCGAAATGGACACTATTTCCAACGCCACATTCCCATTGCCGTTGATCTCGTGGTTGCAAACCGTCACCTGACATTGCAGAAGACTACGAAGAAATTGGTTATATTCGTATACACGAATTTTCAGCTGTTACAATGTACAATTTATCGACTGAACGATGTTTCTTGTCCATCTTGATTGATCATTTCACACATGTGATCCAGTTTATTAGCAAATGCCGTAACCAAAAGTTTCACAAAAATTCCCGGAATCTCGTAATTCGTTCAAAAATGCAGGTCCAAAATTGACATAAGTAGGTACGAAAAATGGCCCACAGATAGCCTTAAAATTTAGCGAAAAATTGAAAGAAAACGTGTGTGGAAATTAATTTTACGCACGGCCGGTTTGAAGTCCCCACACATCTTAACATTGTCAACTAAAGACTCTTAGTAGTAACCTCTCCAACGTCGGCGCAGCTTGTATTCCACACTGGATTCGCCGCGATCAGGTATCACAATGGCTAGTTACACTCCAGCATCAATTCCGAAGCCGTGTTCATTGTCGGTATTGCAGCAAGCATCTTCTTGGAGTGTTTGCTTAATCTTGTATGCTGTCAAGTAGAGTGACGAGAAAAGCTTGTTATGATGCATGGCAGTGAAAGCCGCAAGGAAGCTGTCTTGCTGATGTGGCTCTACTAGTTTACAAAAAGTTGATTGAATGCATGTTGCATTCGAGGTGTAGGCACCTCACCCCAGAATCTGTAGCTATTTAAGTCCCATCCTTAGGGTTCTTTTCAATGATCGTATGACCATTAAGCATTCGGTACCTGCTACCCGTGTAATACTATCGCTGATAATAATGATGAGGCCTTATTTGAGATCAGCTTCTTTTAGCACAATCGCAACCAGCTTGTGCGTTCTCATGCGTATTCCCCCCTTCATCAAATCCCTTGAATCGTCATCATTCGACCTCTGATTGATTCCTGCGCAGGTTTGATTTAGCTCGTGGATCGTGGACCGTTTGCAAACCAATGTACATGCGTCGATCCGGTGCCGGCTGTGCCTTGCTCGGGGATACGATCTACGTGTGCGGCGGATACGGTGGTGCGGAAGGTCGTGGTCCTCTGCATTTGGACACGGTCGAGGCTTACAACACGCGTCTGCAACAATGGACTTTGGTGACTAGCATGAATGTGCCCCGATGTTACGTTGGCGCGTGTCCGATGGCTGGGAAAATTTACGTTGCGGCCGGGTGAGTTTCGCATGTGTTTGTCTATTGCGCACCATCACAAATGTGCAATTGGGTTGCACGAATGTGCGATTGTGAAGTATTGCATTACTTCATTGGTAACACCGTGTTAAATCGATTCGCCACCGGTAGCGAGCTGCATGCGGTTTGAGATAAAGGTTTTCCTTCCCCTATGTGGACCGCCTTCATCGACTTACGAGCTCCATCTACCTGAAGCATCCTGGTTTGAGGCACCAGTCATTCGCCTTCATCTCTTCTCTTGTCAGTAGAAACAGTCCCGCTGGTCACACAGGACCACGCGTGCAGGCCAGGAGCTGGACTTGATTGTCAGAGGCTATATGAGGCGCGCGCCCTTAGAGCATTTTTGAATTGGGAGCTTATCCCCAAAACCGCCCCGGCCGTGACAACCTTGGAACCTCCTCGATTTTAATGATTTTTAAATCCCCACGTGAATTTAATGAGGTTTCTTGTCCGTACTCGACATTTATTCTTACCGTTTTATCGTTACTCCGCCACCCAGTACTCTCTATTTTCTTTTATGCTGAGACGACTTAAAATTTATACAGGCTGTGATCTTGACTTATGATTCTGCGCACCATGCAGCTTGGTTTGTGCACCATTTCACATCTTATAAGGTCACTTGCCTTACTGCCTACCAATGATTCACCGTTCAACGTTTTACAAACCCAGAAACCCGTCTCATTCTCGTTTTTTCCTCTTACTAATATTATCTTTTATTTTGGCAATAGGTACAACGGGAATAGCCTATTGGGCTCGGTTGAATCATACGATCCCATCGACAACCAATGGTGGCTTCACGATGACAGTCGCATGAACCACGAGCGTTGCGACACAGGAACCTGCGTTGTCCGCTTTCTTTCATGCGCAGAACCGCCAATCTCCAACACCCAACAAACAAACACCACCGCTTCTTCCAATCACTCCTCGTCTTCCACAACGACAACCACGACAGCGTCGGCATCCACCGGTCAGCGTTTAGCGATCCGTCGCCCATTGGTCAGGGAAGCCAGGGTTATGGGGGATCTTGGACATATTCGATCTGAGGCTTCTCGCTTGACATGGTCCGGTAGCTACCCGAGCCGTTCTCACGCACCTGGAATGCACGCGTTCTCAAGGCTGTCGTCCAATCCAATCGCCTCGATAAGTAACACATCGAGACCCAGTAGCACCCGTACACCTCTGGTTTGGCATACCCCCAATACATCCACTTGTCAAGCGTCTACTTTGCCCAACCTCAATTCGGAAAGTTTCAGTTCAACTGATGTACTGTCGCGTTCGTTCTTCTCACGATATCCTTGGACAGCGAGGCAATTGTTAGCGGTGTCTGGGGTCGCACAAGGTAGTTTGAACCGATGGTTGACACATTTTCCTGTCCCCCAAACTCTTACCACTGCCCCTCATCTGGTGCCATCGAGTGATTCGCTTCGATCCGCACCACCTCATGTCAACACCCCGACTTCCTTTCCTAATGACTCTCCGTTCTGTCCGCGAGCCAGTATTTTAACTGGTCAGTATCTTGAACGGCTTTCTCTTCAAAATATTACGGGAACAGACGCATCAAACTACGGGGCGGAGGACACATCTTCACCGTTCTCCCAACATCTCGGTACTCGCATACCGGGTTCGCTTGAAGACCATGGCAACACACCCACCACATCGAATAATCCTCCTCCTCTCGAATCATCGTCTTCACGTGAAAGCTCCTCGGAAAGTCCATTGTTAATTCCCCGATCGCATCATTCTGCACCGGAGAATGACTTGCATCGGACAATCTACGCCAATTTGTGTTCATCCATGGATGGGTTGAACGGTAATCCGTCCGACCAACATCCATGGTTATATGAAGATGAGCATTCGGATCTGGCAGGCCGTTCCGCGTTTCCGCATATGCGACCGGACAGTTCAACGACTCAATCGAACCCACGTCTCTCCCCAGCATCACCGGACGATCTGTTTGGACGACTCGGTTGTCTTGGGTTGAACGAAGATGAGGATGATGTAGATATGGGATCGGAAGATTCTGTGGACAATGAGGAATTCGGTATCAACACCGATACCACATTGATCAATAATCCCGATCTGACGGTTCTGTCCGACAATGTGTTCCATCCTACATCGGATGCTGTAGTCGGCGGTATACAAACAACTACTACTACCCCACGTTCCAGCCCATTAGAATCGCGTGAATCTCCTGCTAGTCCGGTTCTATCACAAGAGGCAAATGTTCCTCGCGCCACTTCCAAACGTGCAACCCTTCAACATCTTTTACCTCGACGCTACAGTGCCCTCGGTAATCAGTCTCCACAACGCAGTCCTGGAATGCGCACTCCATATGAAACGAGCTCCGTTGATTACAGAGGCTTGCTTGACTATACATCGGTGAGTTACACTTTTTCGTACAAATCCTGCTCCCGCATGTGTGTTTATCGTTCGCAATTTAGCCATGCCTTCTCCCGTTGTCTATTAATTTATTGACCATATGCTGTTCTGGGATATCCCAAACAGATAATAGTGTCATTGTTTTTTTCCATCATGGACTCGTCTTGTCTGCTTCTAGATAACAGCTTGAACGGTCATTAGATATTACAACGATTTCTGTCTTTGTGTTAATTTGAATACATTTTGGACAGTTTAGACCTCCTGTTTCGTGCGGACCATTCCCCATGGCCTCCGATTTCCCATCTCATGTTCTTCACGATATCTGAATGTGCTACTTATACCGAGATGTGGATGACCAATGAAAGGAAGTCGCGGTTTTTATGTGCTGTTATTAGGTTATGCGGTCTGGCGACTGCGAATTGCGGTTAATCTTAATCTGTTGCGTCACTTGGTCCCATCAAGACCATGGATGTGCAATCATGCAGTACTTCTGTGCTGTGCGGCTAACACCGTGCTAAATTGATTAGCCACAGGTGGTGTGCTGCATGCTGAAACACGCTGGAGTCTCACTACCATCTTTATTCTCTATTTCTCATATCGGTCTAGGCCTGGGCAACCTGACAGTATCTCAGCCCACGTGCAGTCTCTGACTGTGCGGCACTTTGCCTGGATCAGGCTTGTGCTTTCAAACCATCATACCATACCATCAAGACCAGACCCGTGTATTCGTATCCTCTTCACACCTGACAAGTGAGCGCCAAACGAACATTATACATAATGATAAACCGACTAATGTAGAATTGCGTGATGTATTGTTGTCTTGTCGCTTAGCCTACTTCACTTCACTGAACGAATCTATTGTGACACATCATAGATAGCTGCGCTGCTCCGTAGTGTAATCCGCACTTGCGCTACGAGAAAGATTCATAAATGTGAGTTGAATGATTTGGTCTTTGACCCTACTTGCTCTTGATCGCTTACTTTAAAGGCGCAGGATTTATCGTCATCTTCAAGCTTGATGACTGCGGTTGTTACTTTCGGTTCCTAATTCACTGACGTCGAGTACTGCGTATTGGTTATTTGTCACTCCCGAACGCGACGGCATAGTCATGTGGATTATGTGATCATCATCCGGTTGCGATGTACGTATGTGGTCGGATCGATCAGAGAAGGCAAACAACACCTCAGATGCATTCAACTGTACCGCGAAATCTGCTGCTTTCGAATTCAAACGCTTCTGAGTTTAATTATCACAGACGCAATTGTTTAAAAAATTTCGTTTTTGTCACAAAATTCAGGTTTCTAATCGCAGTTAAGAGAAACACCCAGCCATCAATCCTGCATACGTTTGAGTATGGTATGGTATGAAAGCACAAGCCTGATCCAGGCAAAGTGCCGCACAGTCAGAGACTGCACGTGGGCTAAGTTACTGTCAGGTTGCCCAGGCCAAGACAGATATGAGGGTGGAAATAGAAATAGACATGGTAGTGAGACTCCGGCGTGTTTCAGCATGCAGCTCATTACCGTTGGCTAATTCATTTAGCACGATGTTAGCCATACAGCACAGAAATACTGCAGGATTGCACATCCGTGCACTTCTGATCGCAGTAGATGTGGCAGTTTGCTAACCTTTTAAACTATTTTCTCTCACATTATCGTGTAGATGATGCGCTGCCAGAAGTGACACATTTTTCAGATGTGCGTCTGGATTCACCCGTTTGCATTTATTTCACTTTCGCTTGTCAGATTTCATCTCGTGTAGACGTCGAACAGCCATCAACATCATCCGCTCAAATGTTCCAGTCAATGTCAGCCACGTCTGTTACTCGTGCAATGCCATCTGTCCGGTCTGAACGTTGCTCCTCGCCGAACGCAGCTCTAGGACAAGCTGCTTCCACCTCCGATCCGGTATTTCCAGCGTGTATGGAATCTGCGGGTGAACCGGTCGACAGAACTGCATCCCGTTCAGATGGTGAGGGCGAAGAAGATGAGAATGATCGCCTGTTTTCCGGTTTTACGAACCGGGCTGTTTCCCAACCGCATCAAGACGAACTCTAACCGGATCCCCGTTTTCACCGCTACTTTAATTTCCCATTTCGTTTAAAATCTTTTCAAACATTTTTTTTCTCAGTTGATTTTAACTTGTGGCCACCACCTTGATGACCAATTCATGAGATCTCGTACAAAACGCTGTTTTCTGTCCATACAGTTCTTTTCATCTTCATCCGACTCCATTCGCTGACTGCCAACCACTTGGTCGTACATTCGTACGTTCGGAATTCATTTCCGTCCGCCGTCATATTACGGTATACCTGTTGTACGCTACGGGAATTTTCTCTCGCGTTATTCTTTAAATAAAAGGTTGTTCTTGTTGCTGATTCGTGTTTTCCTCGATGAACAGATCTGCTGATTGGTCGATTCGAGGGTGTTACGAAGGTGTGACGATTTAAATATCTTCATTGGTTTGATTGTAACACGCATTCTCTCGCAACGTCTAATTTTCTCGTGTTAAGAGCGAGCTGGAAATTTTATTATGGTGTATGGCGAACATATGGGTTTTTGGGTATCAAAAATCCAGTTTACAAGGTAGCCAGGCGTGCTACACTTCATTTCGGTTGCGAAACATTATTGTTTCAAGCGGTAGATACGTGAGCGCGAAAATTCGTAGCCCGAGATATCTTTTTACACCTTTATAAAACTTTTCAAGATACGCTGGGAAAAACCGAGTAATTATCAGTTGCCACAAACATACCAGCAACACATGTGCTCATGTTTTACCAATAGCATCTAAGGAAAATTCAGGACATGTACTCAAACATAGCCGTGATCAACAATTTACGAAAATTACTTTGAGTCAGACCTACGTTCAACATGATTTATAATGACGTTTCCAGGCACTTATTACCACTACAGGTTTGTTCAATTATACACGCTTGTCGTTCAATATTAGCGCAACTATTAAAATATTTCCAAGTTATTAGACAGCTTTTTTAATCAAAACGTGTTTATATGGATGATATCTCGGTAATCTGACGATAATTTAAGTTATCGGTAGATGCATTTAAACATACAATGGACGAACGGTAGGAGATGTTGTTTTGGAATGTCATGCATGGAAATTATTTTATCTTATTTCCTTTGATGACAAACAAAAATAATATGAAAAATCCTTAGTAAAGTACATAAAACAAATGAATGCATTTGTTTTGGTATGAGTTACTTTTATGTTTATGAAATGTAAGTGATCCAGAATATCGATAACCTAGATCACGTACACAATGTGCTGTCTGAAGTGGTGTATTATTCAAGATGATCGAATTGTTCGGAATGATACATTTAAAATTAAGATTAATAAAAGATCTTAAAATTTGTTATTGCAGTTAGTATCAAATAGATATATAGATAGTATTAAATATCAAAAAAGTAATTGACTTAAAACGCATCCTTGTACGATTCCGCTGGGAATTGGCAATTGATTCGATTAGTTAATCAATCAACTTACATTACCCGTCTTCGACACGACAAATCCACATCTCTAGTTTGCACAAATCGGAGCTCTATTTTAGTCATTCCGTTTAAGAATGCAGCGTACACGCTACAATCGCGTTGTTAGAATGCTTCCAAACTCCATTTACAGAAAAGTTGCTAATTTAATTTATGAGAGTACCTGGCACATGTACCCGCGATAATCTCAAATCTGAAATAATCTCTTGAATGGGTTGCGAAATTTCTTTTCCGGGTGATCGAACAACTTCACTAAATTTCCGACATTTGTTAGAGTTACGGGCGACACAGAAGTTTGACGAACGACTACTACGAAAGATCAGGTTCCATAGTTTTCCGACCGTTTTGCGCAAAATTCTGGTTATCATGGAAAACAACAGTAACGTAGACATGCTTGCTCAAGTTGCACATGAATTCTATGAAATCTTTTTTAACACACCAATCTGCACGCTCAGCCAACCCTTATTTACTCCTTGTACTTCAACAGCAGATTTGAACACGGAAACATCTGATTTGAAATCCCAGATAGGCGAATTTACTTTCCAAATGCAACACTTAAACAGAAGTCGAAGTCGTTCTCGCGGTAAAAAGAAGCAAAATTCAAACACTAGATCACACAGCCAAATACGAACATCAGGGTTATGCTACTATCATCGCCTTTTCGGTGCGAAATCTATTTATTGCACATCCCCAGGCAGTCTCAAAACACAACACCTCACAATCAGGGAAACCGCGAAGCCAGGCGGTAGAAACGTAGCTCTGTCTGGCAATAACACCAGCCGCTTATTTTACGTCACTGATGGTTCAACAAATATGTTTCTTAATCGACACGGGAGTCGAACTGAGTGTCATCTCACCCACAAACGAAGAACGCAGAAACCACTCTTCATTGACCCTACAAGTGGCGCACCGTACTCGAATAACCACATACGCCCAACGATCACTCTCCATCGAGCTTGGTCTGCGACGTAACTTTCGATAGATTTTGACTGTTGCCGACGACAAAACCCATATCCTGGGAGCCGATTTTCTCTCACACTTTATTCTTTTAGTCAACATTAGTACACGAAAACTCTATTTTGGAGAGG
Organism: Atriophallophorus winterbourni; assembly: GCA_013407085.1. NCBI lineage: Eukaryota > Metazoa > Platyhelminthes > Trematoda > Plagiorchiida > Microphallidae > Atriophallophorus > Atriophallophorus winterbourni. The sequence continues at coordinate 49,463 of JACCGJ010008914.1, forward strand.
GGCCTTTGAATCGGCCTAGCTCAAAATTGATGTTTTCATGCGTTTTTATTTTTTTCAGTCTACACGGAACCTTTTGTTTTTGAAACGTTTTAACATGTCGTGAACATGTAAACAAAGGACGTTTGATGCCCCGCACGCTTTAAACGCTGCGCAATATTTTTATTTTTTGAAGGATGGGGAATTTGCTGCGCCGGTCGAAATAATGCGAAAGAAAACTCATACATGCCTGCAGACGGAACCGAAACTGTTTTGATTTTGAATGTGACTGGCAATCTCAAATTTTCCAATCAAAGTTTGACGTCCCCCCTTATTCGTATTGAAATTCTGTGTTTAAACTATTTTGATTAACTGAAAATTCGTTTTAACGAATAAAGTTCTCTTCTTCTTCTTCTTCTTCTTCTTCTGATAATGTCACAAAGATTAATGCCATCGGCCATTTGTGTAATTCACCCATACAAACCATTGGAGTCCTGATTTCCGATATTGCACGTAATTACGCTACTTTCATGAGGGTATTTTTGGATATCTCCAAACACTGTGCAAACGAAACTCCTGTGATGCATGACATCAAACACCATATTTTAACCCATGGACCCTGGGTTTTTAATAAACCACGAAGGCTGGCGCTTAACGAACTTTAAGCTGACAAACGAGAATTCGAGCATATGATGGAACTAGAAAAATCCGTTTATGTGATTCATCTTGGGTCACACCTCTTCATATGGTCGAAAAGAACAAACAGTACACCTGGCGTCCGTGGCGTTTATCGTGCCTTGAATAAAGTAACGATCCCAAGTGGATATCCTATTCCGCACAAACATGAATTCGCACTGTCCCTTCATGAAAAATCTATGTTTTCGAAGTTGTATTTAGTGCTTGTATATAATTAAATTCCGTAGCTGGCGAAGATATTCATAAAACTGCCATCACCACTCCATTTGTTCTGCTCGAATTTCTCAGGATGACATTTGGTCTACGCAATGCGGCAAAGACTTTTCAGAGATTCATTGAACATGTTTTCCTCGGGTAGAATCCAAGTTATCTAGCGAAACCGACGTGATCAGTGAGGTCCCTCATGGTTCGCTACTCGTTCCTGCTTCTATTATTATTTCATTGATGAATTGTCGTCTGCATTGAAGTGCCTATGCTTTGTTTTCGCGGTCTACCCGTCAGAAAATCTACGTAGTATTAACGCAGGAAAGCGTGTTATGGGTTTGGGAGTACTTGTTAGGGATGACTTCAATTGGGAGGACAAATGTGCCGCAAGGAAAGTTTTCGGCTGAAATCAGTGATCTCGAGCAGAGCTGATGTATTCCTGCCAATTTTGAAGGCATCAGTTCAGCCGCATCTTGAATAATGATCTCACCCGTGATGTTCTCACTATAAGAAGCACGTCCTTTTACTTGAAATTGTACAGCCTGTCGCAACTCACATGTTTGAGGGTTAGTGATGATAACCGTACTGTGCACGCCTGAAGTAGTTTTTTTTTCCTTGGGCACCATCGCTCAAGTGTTAACTTAAGCTTTTTAAGGTTTTACGTGGTGTTCCAATGATCGATTCATTTACCTTAAGTCCCGAGCTTGGCCCGCCCGTCTTTTTTGGCCGTAGCACAAAGTGCTGTAATCCTAGGTGATTTTAATCACCCCAAAATAAACTGGGGTTATCAAACCTCGCATGCTACAGCGAACACGAACGACTTTGCGGACTGGCTACACTCCAATGCACTTCAGCAAGACATATACCAACCGACTAGGTTCCGCGAGGGTCACTATAAATCAACTCTCGAGCAAACTATTTTAATAGCTGAAATCGGTATAGAAAATTTGAACTTCCTGCCACCACTACGAAAGTGCGACTATTAAGTGTTAACCTGCAAATAAATTCTGTCTTTTGATGAAACCCCATCTAAGCTATAACGATGATTCCATAGGATTTATTCTGCTGTCCTAATGCAGGCAGCATCGCTACTCCCTTGGCAAAAACATTTAGCATGTGAATAAGATGTGGGAGCAGATAAAGAAAATCATTTTCTAACTTCAGGATCGATTCAATTCTATCGAACCCATTCGCAAAAAGTTAAACCTCAATGGTGGTCAGCCTTAGTTTCCCGTAGCGTATGTCTTCGTGACGCAAGATGGAGGCGTTAAAAGCTTGCTCCCTCATGTAGGACTTTGGCCTCTTACAAATAAGCGCGAAATATCGCAGTTTCCAAGAAATGTGCTGCAAGGTTCTCTTTCGCAACTAGACTCGCCCAAGAGGCGAATACACATGTGAAGCGATACTACGGCTAGGTTCATACTGAGTGTACAACACGAAGAGGAGTGAGTACCTTGATAAGAAACGATGGCTTTTTCGTCATTGCAAGCATAGAAAAGGCTCACTTGTTTTCCTTGCATTTTCAAAGCGTGCAACGTCGAAATGTTAACTCTAATGTCTGATCGCCATCACTTTAGCGTGCACTTACTGAAACACCCCTTTGTGGCGAGCTTACAATCGAGATACACAACGTCGAGCCTATATTGGCCAGCATAGCGTAAAAACATTCGGTAAGTCGAGATAACATCCATCCACGAATGATAAGACTGCTTGCTCCCATATAAGTTGTGCCGATCACAGAAATTATAACGTCCCTTAGACACCGCACCCTTAATTTGGACTGGAGAAGAGCCGTCGTAGTGCCTATCTACTTGGGAGGAGCTTCCTCGGCGATGAAAATTACCGCTTGGTTAGCTTCACTAATGTAATCTCTAAAGTTATGTAAAGGTTGATCCGCGACCCAACCAAACATTCTCTGCTGAATGCCATACAATACGGATTACTAAAATATAGGTTGTCTGACAAACTTGTGCTTTCTAAACGATGTCCCTAAGATGATGAATGAATGTTTGGCGTTAGTATTCTTCTATCCTGACTCAAGTAAGGTTAAAGATTCAGTTAACCACAGGCTCTTGCTTCTCAAACTCTTAGCCACACGAGCATCAAGAGACCTACTGGGTTGTATTCGCACATTTCTTATGGTTCGTTCCATTAACATAATAATTATACTCCGCATGTGCGTATATGACGAGTTGGTTTTTAAAATGTTCAGTCATGGGGTATTTGCTGTTCATCATATTTATTGATGACCTAGCTAACCAGCGGCGTTCACGTTGCTATATGTTTGCCGATGACGTGGAAGTTGCCGGTTGGTCTAATAACTTCCATCTTAAACAGACGTAGTATCTCTGGCGAAATGGGAAGTTAAGTTGGACCTTCCCCTTTAACCTAGAGAAGAGTCACTTGATCTCTACACTGGCATCAAAATAATTGTCTTCAAACATTCAGCTCATACGGAGTTCCGTAGGTCAAATCTACTAATGACTTAGGAATCATAGTCGTTGCAAACTTTAAGTGGGCCGACCAATGTGCTGTTGTGGCTCAAAGGGCCAAGATGGAAAGTTGCCGAAACATTTAGACCTCACATGCAGAAAAACAAAGTGTTGTTACCTATTAACAAGGCAATAGTAAGGCCACATTCAGAATACTGTATTTAGTCTTGCAATACAGATAGTTATCGTGCAGCTAGTAAAGGTACAGTAACTGGCCATTTGCATGATCGATAGGTTAGCATGCACTAACTATGAAAATCGTCTGTTAGCATTATGAATTTTCTCACTTAGGAGAAGGGGATTTTAAATAGACCTTCAAAGTTTCAAAATGATTCGTCAGTATCAAATTCGATGACTTCCTTCGGTTATCTCTTCTGGTTGGTACACGAGGGCACAGCTTCAAGCTACGTAAACAGCAAACCAAGCTGTAATCCGAAACGTACTTGTTTAGCATCCAAATAGTGAACGCATGGAATTCACTCCCAACAGAACTATTATCGGCACCTTCATTAAATGCTTTTCAACATGAGCTAGACGAATGGTGTTAGGTGCTCTTTCTTGAGCATTACCTTTATGATTAAATCCATTACATGTTTATTGTCAAAAACAGCAAAAATATTGTGAAAATGTTTTGAAACTCAAAAAACCGTTTATTTTCCATTTTTCGTTTTTACGAAATTAACTGCTGTCCATCGGCTTTTTATTCGATTCGACATTCAACATGCATGAACTTTCTCACCGTTTGGTGATAAGACCTCTTCTATCTTCTATTTACAGTTACACACGCATGTACTTCCTACGAATCAATCCAGGTATTGGCGTGTGTTTTCAAGCACACCTCCAAAAGAATCTGGGCACGTATTTCGACTTTGTTAAATATCACCATGTGATACTGATACTAATACTAAACTCAAAATTTGTCCTGCTCTCTATTTCGTCATAAAAATTGATTTTTATACTTACTATTTAAATATTTTCTATATTATGCTTGCCAACACGTGCGTAAAACATTCTTGTTGCTGAAAAGTATTGAATGGTATCGAGTGTAATCCTTGCAAGAGATTAGACACGTAAGAAGTGTCCAGGGATACATTCCAACACCATTATTTTTATGTTACACACCGTTGGATCCAATGGATATCTATTGAGTGCCACAGGGCAGATAAAAAAGAAATTTTCGATAGGTCGGAAAATCTTTGTCCTCAGCAATACAGCAAAGATCTTATGGTAATATGAATAGATCATTTACTGAAGTAGTGCGTGAAATTACCACTGCTGGCCCGCGGTACAAACAATAAAATCACATGAAATTACGGTGAGTAAATCTCTCAAGCCTGCTGGGCCACGTCAAAATAATTAGACGGGTAAGGCACAGGATTAAGCGGTTAAATCAGATGTCATTTCAAAGAGCTCGTCTTCTAAGCCTTTGAAGCCTCGTAATGGTAGGAACAAGGTACAGACAGGACGTCAAGCGGTAACCAGTAAACGTTTGACTCAGTCAAATTTACTCTCTACTGTCGTTTAAAGCCTAGATCAGCTATCCAAGGATCTAGAGAAACTCAAATCCGCTCGCCACGGAATGCGGGATAAATCTTGTAACATCCTGGTACTTGATCAGGATAAACCATAAATACACGAAACCAAAACGCGTAAGCCACTGGACCAGAGTTGTATAAGAAATCTGACCGTAATGTTGGAATGTGCCCAGATACGCCACTGAAGCGTGTTCATCGTGTTGGCGTGTGAAATCGTCAACAAATGAAAGTCAATTCACTCTCAAAGACCAATTTTAGTTGAATTTCTCTTGCAATCTGATCGTTAACAGTTCTCTGCAACTTACGTTGTCTTGAATGCCCAAAAAAGTGAAATACGTTGTTGTGCCAGACGACAAAATGGGATCAGGAAGGTTAAAGTAATCACGTTATGATGAAGCTTATAAGAGAATGCGCTGTTATTCAGAAAAGGATGGTTCATAGTCAAATATAGAAATCTCGAAGGGTCTGTGGATGGAAATTTCGGTCATCGTATTGACCATAAAATTCCAAATCTCCTTGCAGCATGGATTAATTCCGAGTATTTGGAAGCTGGCAGATGTGATTCCAATGTGGCAGACAATCCTCAGTTTGTAATTACAGACATGTAAATCTAACTAACATCCTTTGTAAAATCCTGGAGAAACTTTTAAGCGATAAAATCTGTCGCCATCTAGTTGATTGCTCGTTGCGGAAATCTGTTCAGCATGGCTACCTTGAAGGGAAGTCCTGCCTAAAAACCCCTTGCGTTTTCTAAATGAGGTCATCAAGAGGCTAGATGAAGGTTAAGAAGTTGAAGTTTTTTACTTGTACTATTGTGAGGCCTTTGATTAGGTAAACCACAGATTGTTTGCAACCAAATTAAGGAATATGGGTATCGATGGTGTACTGATGAACTGAATAATGGGCTATTTAAACAATAAAAGCTTTTGCGTCAGGGTAGGCAGTATGTATTCCTCGAAAGTAAAAGCTTTTAGTGAAGTTTCACAGGGATCAGTGCTCGGACCGCTACTTTTCCTTATTTCGATCAATGGTTTGGCAGCGTCGCTTAAATGTCCCTGCTATATTTTGGCGGATGATGTCAAGTTTATCGAATCACTGAGTGAACAGGATTTTCTTGAAGATATCAAAAGGAAATCAGGTGGACTGATACATGCCATCTACCAGTTCACTTCACTAAGAGCCATATCATGTCTTGAGTGGTTAAGAAGCTAGAGGTTGCTGGACCAGATCTTGTATAAGCCAGCGGGTGTATGAAATTCAGCTAAAAGAAATCGGGGGAAAACAAACAACATTGTTGTTAGTCAGCGTAAGAAGAGAGAGCGTGCTCAAGATATACCGCTTTCACCAACAAGTAAGGAAACCGAACCGCGTTTCGGCAATTTAGCGACACTTAACTCGCAATTAGCTTCAATCCGCACTGAATTCCGAGCGTTGAAAAATAAAGGCGCTTATCCTGAGAAAAGTAAAAAAACTAGAACCAGAAATATTCTGATCATAAACGAACAAGAGCAAGCTTAGGTCGCCAATGGGTGCAAAATTTATTGCGTTTATCAGACCTTAAACCCAAAATCCAGTTAGTTCGGGTAATTAGAATCGGTCTGTTTAAGAAAGGTCATCAAGCAAGGCCAATCTTGGTCGAATTCAAAACCAGAGAGACAGAGAGTTGTTTCTTTCCCAAAGCGATCAAATACATACTAATACAAATTGTTTGCGATGATTGGTGCCAGATAGCCTCTCTGCTTCAGCAAATTATTTTGCGTTCCAGCGTTCGGGTGGCAACGTAGCAAAATCGGAGGGAAACCCTCAGAAACGCCGAAAAAGCGAATATTTCAATCAAGAATGCTGAAGTGCCGGTAGAAAATATAGGGGAGGATTCTTGGCTAAGTTGTAATGCATCAACCAATAGCCGCGCTGCGTTGGTGGAAGGCTGCGGTTCGACGCCACAAAATTAGGCGCGACAGACACTTGCGGTAATATACAGCCTTACCAACATTTGGAAATTGGTCGTGCTATAAGACATCTGGATACAAAACATAGTAGAGCTACAATGGATGCTTATGCTAAGCAACGAAACTTACCTGGTAAACTCTGCTAAAAAGAACCCTAAGAAGTAATTTAGTTATGTTAAGTCTAAGGCTAAAACAAGGGAGGACATATGTACCCTAATATTAGACAATGGCAATAAAGCCAATTCTGAGACCGACAAAGCAGCAGCTTCGCTGGATTATTTTCAAAGCGTACATAGAATGGATGGCGGTGATGCGTTTCACTCAGTCCCAACTCTTACTACGGAAATGGATGCCTCTCTGAGCGAAGTAGTTTTTTTGTACGGATGATGTCGCTAGTGTCCTAAAGAATATAGACGGAAATGAATCCGCCAGACCTGACGATGTGCGTCCTAAAATTTTAAAGGAAATATCTAAAGTAATAGCGGAGCCTCTATGTGAGTTACACAATGAATCGCTCTGCAAAGGTATCTTACCAGATGACTGGAAGAAAGCCATTATCGTACCCATTCCAAAGGAAGGTTTCACAAAAAATTAGGAATTTCCGAACGGTCAGCTTGACTAGTGTTTTATGTAAAACCTTGGACAGACTTATCAAAGATCGGTTGTGTAGTCAGCTCGTGCCCAATCCATCATTAAACACAGGCCAACATGACTTTCTTAAAAAAACGTTGTGTCTCTCGAATCTTCTATGTTTTTTAGATAGAGTTTCCAAGACACTGGATAAAGGAGAACGGGTAGAGGTCTTTTACTTAGACTTTGTAAGGACTTTGATTCGGTTAGTCACAGGTTCCTGAGGATGAAGCTTGCGTCCAAAGGCGTATCTGGTAAGATTCACAACCGGATAACCAGTTTTCTTCGTGATAGATCCTTTTAGATCTGTGTAGACGATACTACCTCTGAATTCGCAAAAGCAACCAGTAGGGTCCCAAAATGGTTAGTACAAGGCCCAATACTATTTCTAATCTTCATCGATGATCTGGCATCGCAGTTTTCATATCCCTGCAACATGTTTCTTGATGATGTTAAATTCACCGGAACCAGTGATCACGGTGATTTGTTGAGAGATATTGGAAAGGTCATTAAATGGTCACAGGATTAGGAGCTTCATCTGAATTACAGTAAATGTCATCTGTTGTCTGCAGCAGTCGACAACATTACAGTTACTGCGAATAACGTTAGGATCGACTCTAAATCTATTCAGAAAAGTTAATGATTTAGGTATATTAGTAACAGCGGACTTCAAATGGTCTGCGCAATTTGCCTCAGCTGCACAACGAGCTAGGATAGAACTCTTTAGTCTTAAATCCGTTCTGACATGTAGACCGGTGGAAGTGTTTATCTCCTTATATACGGAGATTTTCAGGCCCCATTTAGAATGATGCGTACAAGCCTGGAGCCCCTTCTTTCAAAAAGACATATGACTACTAGAGGTAGTCAAACGCCTGGCTACCAAAATGGTTGAAAGTATGTTTGAAAAACCTTACGAAGAATGTCTAATTTCTTTAAGTCTCTTCTCCCTTCGGCGTCCGCCTATACATGGTGACCTAATTAAAACTTTTAAAATCCTGAAAGTCTTAGGTAACGAGGGTTGTCTAAACCGGTTCTCTCGAGCGATCAACCCCTAAATGACATACATTAAAGCTCGCGAAGAAAACAGCCGTCTGAATCTTAGGCAACACTAATTCAGTGAAAGAGTGGTAAGCTTCTGGAACAAGCTGCCTAAGGAAATAATCGCTTGCACATCAGTAGGTGCATTCAAAATGGGTTTGGATGCCTTGTGCAATGAGCCTTTCCATGACTCTTCTCATGAATATGCAAGTTGCCTGTCGACATAATGTGGTGATTGTTCGATCAACGATCAATAATACTCAATCATTCATCACCACTCATTCAAAAATAATCAATAGTACTGTTATTCAAGTTCTGATTGTCATTCATTCATTCTGGTTGTTATTCAATACATACTGTGATTCGAGTGAGCGCGGTTGTTCTCACTTACATTCTTGGGCTGATTATTCAATTCAATACAATACAATTCATCACATTTGGCGTCGCTGGCTGATTATTCAATTCAATACAATACAATTCATTACATTTTGCGTCGCGATCAGCAATTCGTCATGGCAAATTCAAGTCTAGAACCTCTCGATATAAATTCAAATGCTCGAGAAATAGAAGACTATTGTGAAAGATTCGAAATTTGGTGTATGACACGACCGAAAGCTGAGAATGATAAAAAATCGGTTCATTTTCTAAATGCAGTCGGAAAATCTGCATATACGTTAATCAAGAATTTAGCCTATCCTGATTCTCCTATTTCTCTTCCATACGAAACGTTGAAGACGCTTTTAATGCAAAACGTGAAACCTGTACATTTCGAGCCAACCGAAAGTGCAAAATTTCATTCCATGGTGCGTCAGCCCAAACAAGGAATTCGTGATTTTATTCTACAATTGCTAATTCAGGCAGCGAAATGCAACTTCGGTGAGTCGTTAGATATGCAATTGAAAGATCGTCTAATTGCTGGAATACATGACAGTATTCTGCAGAATGAACTCTTGAAGCTGCCAAATCCCTCTTTTAAAGATGTTCGAGCTCACTGCGAACAGTATGAAGATGCGCGTGTGGCAACAACAGATTTGTCGCCAGCACAAAATTCCGTCATGTTCAATACACATGAAACGTGAAAACGCCAAGGCTCTGATGCAGACAAATGATGATGATACCTTAACTATGCCGCTTGGCGAAAAAGGAAACGTTGATTTTCATACATCCTATCATAGTATGGAGAACACTCCCGTTACTCTGGATATTCAAACTGCATCTGGAAAGACAGTTCGACTGATTTCTAACAATGGTAAATCTCTTTCATTTGATGATGAAAATTCGACTTCCCTATCAACCGATTCGAGCGATACTCCTGTTAACATGTCCAGATCAGCCCGTATCATTGATTCAAACGGAAAATCTAGTTTTCATTACCAAGAAAGTGGCTTCAATGTTTGCAAACTTCAGGATTCATCAGATACCATTTCTAATAAATCACCGAACTCATCTTATCAAGGGAATTCAGCACTGCCTTGTAGCTCATCCGAACGATCGTCAGATAATGTACTTATCAAAACCGCTAGAGGAAAAGCCTTACTGGCACCTTTGACTACTGCCATTGGAAAAGCGATACAATTGTTGGTAACTGTGGATGATGTTTCGGGTTCGCTAGATCCTCCGTGGAGATCAGAACGTTTGTTGAACAAGCCGTACTGGGATTATACAAACCCAGGATCATTCGCAAACTGAGGTGGTTGTGGTGATTGTTCGATTAACGATCAATAATACTCAATCATTCGTACTCATTCAAGTTCTGATTGTCATTCATTCATTCATTCTGATTCTGGTTGTTATTCAATACATACTGTGATTCGAGTGAGCGCGGTTGTTCTCACTTACATTCTTGGGCTGATTATTCAATTCAATACAATACAATTCATTACACATAATTGGCAAATTTGATTGTTCGTTTCAAATTTATACGGTCTATACCACGATGTAAACAAACAAAACAAAGTTCCTTTTATATAATGCCTCGTTTAAAATGCCATGTTTCAAAATTACGCACCAATTCCCCATAGTCACCACTCACCGTTTTTCTCAGTCACAGCTACAAATACTGGGACCGAAGGACGGCCTGGAAAACACATGACGTATCATCGCATACGACGAGGAAACCAGAGATCAATAAACAAAATTTGCATTGGTGTGCGCCCCTTTCAAGCTTTTCACAGACAGAAAATATGGAGGCTCGATTGGTTTATCAGCCATTCATACTCCTGTGCCAAATGAACTGAACAGATGGTATACTTTAGATAAATGAGGTGCCGAAAGTTAGTGAATCAGGTATAGAAATATTTAGACAACTATAAATGAGCTGATCAATGCGCAGTCGCTATACAAAGCGCTGAAAGCAACCTTTCTAGCCTTCGATCAGTTTTATTCTGCAGGTCCCCGGAAGTTTTCATACAATTATAGAACGCTGTGGTGAGACATATCGAGTATTGCTTTCAAGCATGTTAACCTTATTTGGAAAAAGATGTTGCGAAATTTAAAGGTGTTCGGCACCTAGCAATCCGTATGACAGAAGGGTAATCGGGTAAGTCGTATGAGGAACGATTGCTAATTCTAGATCTCTTCTCACCGGAAAAGAAGGCTGCTTCGTGAGGACCTGATTGAAACCTTTAAAATCATGACAAGTTTCAGTACTGTTCATCCAAGTGTAAAATATGCTCAAGCGACAAATGCTAATACACGAAACCACCCATTGAAACCGACCAGTTACAAGTCAGGTCATATGCTCGTGTGTACTTTTTCAGTGGAAAGGAATCATGTTCGCAAAGAAGTGGTTTGTTCCAATTCGGTGTGGGGTTTCAAGAAAGGACACGACTCTGTGTGGCTTTATGTATTTAGCGATTTTTATCCGTTATTGAATAGTTGATATGATCTGCGTGTTGTCTTTAGAACGAATTAATGTCTCTCGTCACATATTGTGGATGAGAGTTTTTCTGTTGCATTCCAGATTACTTTCATACCAAAAAATTGCGATGATATTGCTTGAAGTCGTGGACGTTTTTCTATGGCCTACCACCAAAAGGAATGTGGACGCTTGATTGGCTTGTTAGCCACTTACTGTTCAGTGGAAACTGAACTAGAACGGCCTTGAAGTGTCCATGCTTCATTTTCGCGGATGATGTGAAGTTCATCTGATCAACGGATGAAGATACCTTGATGCACGACCTCGAGCGGGTCATAAACTGGTCATACCAGTGAGATATCCTACTGAAACAACTCTTGTCAGCACTGGTTGATAAGATTTCGGTCCAAGTGGCGGGGAATTCCCTCGATGTTGACGCCACACAGTGTGTTAGGGATTTGGGATTACTGGTTAGGGCTGACTTTAAATGGGAGGATCGACGTGCCGCTGCGGCTCAGCGTTCACGCAAGGTACGTTTTCGGCTGAAATCAGTGCTATCGAGCAGAAGACCCGATGTATTCCTGCCACTGTACAAGGCATTAGTTCAACCGCATCTCGAATACTGTGTTCAGGCGTGGTTTCCTCACTACAAAAAGGACATCCTTCGACTTGAAAGCGTACATCGCCTCGCAACTCGCATGATTGAGGGTCAGCGAGTGAAACCGTACGTTGCGCGTCTAATGTCCCTCTATCTTTTCTCCCTTGGACACCGTTGTTTGAGAGGTGTCTTAATAAAAACCTTTAAGATCTTGAAGGGTTTGAGTGGCGTGCCAATGAACGACTTCTTTACCTTAAGCCCCGAGCTAGGCACCCGGGGCCATTCACCTAAAATTGCTAAGAAAAGATGTCGGCTAGACTCCAGAAAACACTTTTTTCTGCCTCAGGGTTGTAAACCTCTATAACATTCTTCCAGAAATACTTATATCCTGCAGTACCGTCTCAAGTTTTAAGCAGGATTTGAACCGCAACTGGGGTAAATTTTTTCCCTGATTACTCTCCATTAATTGCTATACACGCTTAGGTAGTTCATCTATTAGAGTTATCCTGTAAATAAAGTAAGGGTTAGAGTTCTCTGTGTATTTTATTTATTATACACGAGGCTACTTCAGCTGACCTCTCACCGTGCTGGTAAAAAGAAACTGCTTTTTCTTTTTCTAGCATCGGCTATAAAGCGGTGCTTCCTAAATACAGTCCGGATGATCTCTTGGCGTGGCGATCGTCGAAAATTTCAAATGAGCAGAAAGAAAAAAATAGCTTTGGCAGTGGTGGGTGCTTCTCTGAAGCTTTTTACCGAAAGAAATTCTGAACGCTCGTTAGCCACATACTGTCCTGTGCAAACTGAACTGCACTGAAGTGCGCGATAAGTTCAACTTGGTTGTATTTCCCACGCTCCGATAAAATATCATTTCGAATTTTTGCTATTCCTTGAATTTGCTGTAAGATTGGATAGCCATTTTACTATATTATTGATATTTTTCGCTGAATAATTACGCTTTTGACAAATTCAGCTTGTATTTTTCTGGTGATCTATCATTGCTCACCTTGAATTGATACATATAAGTACAAAAAATACTTGCCTTATCGGCAAATGCGGCAAAATCGTGGCCAAGGGAATTAAGTACACAGTGTGCAAGCGTTGGGCTCACCCTAGCTGCTCTGGTATACGCAATTCTCACTACGGGATTTATGCAAAATACCGCTGGTTGCAGTGGTATTGTATTGTATTGTAGCCGCCCAAACGTATGCATCTGTAGTAAGAGCGAATATGAGTTCCGAGGTTACAGCAGGCAAGGAGATAGCCTACAAATCTAGCCAGTTACAACGCTTTTCTATGCAAGCTAACTCTCCTAAGGTGGTGAATGAAGCCAGATATTCAAGAAAGTGTGCTAACAAAAAGGCGGAAAAATTGCATCCCCCGAGAATGTAGAAATATTTAGCCAGTTACCTCGTCCTCCAAAGCAAACTTCCTCTCCGAAGGTGGTAAACATAGCTGGAACTCCAAAAAGGCGTATCAAGAACAGTAAAGCCCCTACTCAAAGGAAGCAACGTGGAAATGCTGCTGGCTCACCCGATCTGGATTAAATTATCGAGGAATTAAACGGTTCACGTAAGCAATTTGAGGCACTGAACGTCAATTCTTCTTCTTCAAAAACTGGAACCCGAAATGTATTAGTTTTTAACCGAGCGGAGGCTTTGATTAGGTAATCGAAAAATGGGAGGGATTTTGATCGCATATGTATCAGCGATCTTATCCGTATGGTAAGTCTGATGCCTTCTACTCTCACGGTGCGAGTTCACCGTGTAGGGAGATGAAAGATAGATAACGGTTCTTAGCCAATCCTGGGAGAATTCAAATAAAAGGCGGATCGGGATGCGTTACTGTCTAGGGCTGAATACATCGTCAAAACAACTCTAGACAAGGTTCCGGTTAAGCCGGACAATCCTCCCTCTCATTTAAGACAAAACGCTTCCGCTTCAAATAAGAGAAAGCTAGCTTTAAGGACATCTGCTATTCGTAAGCTTGGCGCAAATCGAAGCGCTAGTTAATCCGTTACGATCTTACTGAACAGCACATCGCCACGGGTCTTGCTGACCGGATTAGACGACGTAGACAGGCTTAACGCAAATGAAGATGGGAGCCAAGCAGATATCTCTAGTTGTTGCTCTTTGATGGATGCGGCCTCAATCCTCAGACAACGGTCCGTAACATCCATGCAAGAGGCTGTTGAACAGGATACTCCTGCTTTAAGTAGCACGCCAAAAAACGTGCACCTCCCTCTGACTGCTTCGACCGAGGGCCAAGCAGGATTAGTTTCAGAAGCACGCAAAACCAGCGCTACATTGCTGTACTCCAATGTATGCAGCATAAGGAATAAGTGGGCTGACCTCTCTCCTCGTGTGGCCGAGTTGCATCCCAGGGTTATAGCGCTTTTAAAGACCTGGCTGTCCGCGCTTAATAATGTGCCAATAAACATCAGCGAGAAGTATCTCGTCATTAGATGCGATAGACCTGGCGACAGGAGAGACGGTGGCGTTGCACTCCTCCTAGAGTTTGGCTTGCACAATACGGGAAATGGTATATCCCTAACCAGTGAAAATGTCCAAGTTGTTACGAGTATCCTGACTTGCTACAAGTCATCCCTCGCAATTGCTTGTGTCTACGTCACACCCAGTGCAGCCCAGCAGGAGATTACACAGCTGATTGAGACGCTCGACAGGTTGTTTTAATCAGCTCCCAGCGTACTCATCTTAGGTGATTTCAACCATCCAGACGTAAATTGGGCCGTTTCTGTAGGTTAAGTCACCAAGCAATCGGAAATGTTTCCCGAATGGCTCCATGATCATGCGTTGCATCAGCATGTGAGGTTTCGTAATGGATGTACTCCATCCACTCTCGACCTGGTATTGTCGTCCCAGCCCGAAGCATTTAGACTTTCAAAATACCTACCACAGCTGGGCAAAAGCGATCACGTAATGATGAGCGGTACTGCGTTTTCACAAACCTATTGCTCGCCATAGATGCAATTTTAGGCTTGTAGACTGGGATTTTCTCCTACAGACTTCAGAATCTTTCTTCCAGTTCTCTAACGACTTCAATGTAAGTGGAAACTGGGATAGAATTTGTAAATATCTAAATGAGTTGCAAGACAAGTACGCGCCGCTGCAAGTCATGAAAAAGCATCATAGGCCGCCCTGGTGGACTCCTCGAGTTAGTTGGTCTACCCGTACACGAGATCATTTATGGCGACAATATAAGCTATCCCTTACTTGGGGTTCTTGGGTCCGATACACAACCGCTCGTAACGCTTGTGTTAAAATACAGCGTTTGCTCAAACAGGAGTTTGAGTTATCCTTAGCTATGGATGCTAAATCCAATCCCTAAGAATTTTATAGCCTCGCTCAATCTAAAGGAAAAACCAGGGAGAGCATTGGAGATTTAAATCTGGAGGACGGAAAAGTGGCCGATACCGACTTGTCTAAGGCAATTGCCTTCTCCAGATTCTTCAGTGGCGTTAAGATACTTGATAATTTTTTAAATGCTCCGTCTAGCTCGTTTAATCTACTACCTGGAGCTCCTGCACTAGATGAGTTGTCCTTCATGGAATCCGAGGTGTATAAAGCACTTATACATGTTCGCGTCAACAAAGCTGAGGGACCAGATGGTATCCACACAATTAAGCTAAAAACTCTCTCCATAGTGCCTACAGAATCTTTATGCAAGCTCTTCAATTCACGCTTAAACCTGGGAGTGGTTCCTAGTGAATGGGAAGAAGCCATAATCGTACCAATACACAAGGGTGGTTGCGGGTCAAATCTTGGTAACTATAGACCTGTCAGCCTGACTGGCATCGTCTCAGAAGTATTTTAAAAACTGCTGCGTGACAAAATCTGTCAACATCTTTGTTGGCATTTTCTGTTGAGTGTAACTCAGCATAGATTTTATAAGGGTAGATCCTGCCTCACTAACCTTCTTACTTTTCTCAATACTTCCACTAGAAGGATGGATGAAGGGAAGCCTGTCGAAGCCCTCTACGTAGACTTCCGCAAGGCTTACAATTACGTAAATCACCGCCTTCCAGAGATTAAGCTAGCAGCAAAAGGCATACGGGGTAGTCTACTTGCTTGGATAAAGGTCTTTCTTACAGGTAGGGCATTCCGAGTTAAGGTAGGATCTACGCTGTCGAATCGAACCGACGTGATCAATAGGTGTACCTCAAAGGTCGGTACTCGGTGCTATTCTATTACTGATTTTCATCGATGAATTGTCGTCTGCTTTAAAGTGCCCATGCTTTATTTTCGCGGATGATGTGAAATTGATCAGATCAACGGATGAAGATATCTTGTTGTCCGACCTTAAACGGGTCATAAACTGGTCATACCAGTGGGACCTTCACGGAACCTTAATAAGAGCCAACTCTTATCAGCACTGGTTGATAAGATTTCGGTTCAGGTGTCGGATAATTCTCTCACTGTTAGCGCCACATAGCGTTTTAAGGATTTGAGAGTTCTAGTTAGGACTGACTTCAAATGGGAGGACTAATGCGCCACTGCAGCTCAACGTGCTCGCAAAGTACTCTTTCGGCTGAGATCCGTGTTATCCAGCAGAAGACCCGATGTATTCCTGCCTCTTTGCAAGGCATTAGTTCGGCTGCATTTAGAATATTGTGCCAGGAGTGGTGCCCTTACTACAAAAAGGACATCGTTCGACTCGAAAGCGTATAGCATCTCGCAACTCGCATGATTGATGGTCAGCGAGGGAAACCGAGGAAGTCCCTATCATCTATAAACCGCCGATCGGACGGAGCGACCACGTTGTCCTAGAATTCTACTACGTTTGTAGTGCTAGGCGCAAATTTGACGGAATGAAATGCTTCAGAAAGGTAAACTACCGTACCCTTTGTGCAGAGCTTCAAAGCATTAGTCTCATACAGTTGGATTACTCCGATTCAGACAGTCATTGGCGCTCTCTCCTACAACACCTGAAACTTATATTAGAGAAACATTCAAACCTCGTCCCGAAGAAAAATCCTCGACGTAACAAATTCAAGCTACGTAGCAGGACCAAAAAGTGGATGAAACAAAGGGCAGTAGCGTGGGAGTTTCACAAGGCTACCAACACAGCTGATTCTTGGGCACAATTTACACGACTGAGAAACAAAGTTATCAGCTTAATTCGAGATGATAAACAAGAGTTCCAATCTCAATTGATTACTCAGATGCACCAGAATCCGAAGCTCTTGTATAGACTTGTAAACGATAGAACAAATATTAAACCAGGAGTCTTTGCCCTGAAAACTTCGTCCGGCTTCACAGAATCCGTTGAACAAACCGCTGATTTGTTAGCAGACTTTTATGCTGGAGTATTTGCACCGAAATCCGCAGAGCACGAACAGGAACCAAGCATTCGATATGATCGTCCCACTCTGAGTGAAATATTAATTACTCCGATGGTGGTTGCGCAGCACTTAAGAAAGTTAAACGCAAAGAAATCTCCGGGACCAGACGAAATTTCACTGAAGCTCCTCAAAAGCTGTCATGCGCAGCTCTCGGGACCTCTATCTCGTCTGTTTAGCGAATTGCTTCAAGTCGGAATGGTACCAATTGATTGGAAGCTGGGAATAATTACACCAATTTACAAAAGTGGATGCCGTTCTGAAGTAAAAAATTACAGGCCTGTGACATTACTGTCTTCGGTTTCGAAGGTTTTTGAGCGCATAATCACTGCAGAAGTAGTGCGCCACCTGGAATCGAACGAACTCTTGACAATTGCCCAGCACGGATTTCGCAGAAACCGCTCTTGTCTAACTAATTTGCTGACATGTTTGGACGACTGGACTAGTGTAGTGGACGCTGGAGGCAGTATTCATGCATGCTACTTAGACATTTCTAAAGCTTTTGACAGAGTTGATCACAACTTACTGCTGAACAAGCTAAAGAAACACGGTATTGCTGGAGGACTGTATGACTTGCTGCGAGACTACCTCAGCAAAAGACATATACGGGTTCGAATTGACGGTATACTATCTAAGGAAATCGACGTCACTAGCGGTGTTCCACAGGGATCCGTGCTTGGACCGATACTGTTTCTGATCTATATGAATGACCTGCCAACACCACGCGGCAGTAAGATGGTTCTGTTCGCAGATGACATAAAAATATGGAAAAAAATCAGCACTGCCGAGGATTGCAGTGTGCTTCAAAGTGACTTGGATGCTGTACAAATGTGGTTATCTGAAAATAACCTACCGCTAAACATGCAGAAGTCTCAAATCATGCACATTGGTCGTGTGCTAAGCTTTTCTCATTCATACAAGCTTGGCAACAATATCCTGGAGTACACCAAAGAAGAAAAAGACCTGGGTGTCTGGATTTGCGGTAGCCTGAAAAATGGTCTACAATGCGAAGCCGTTTACAAACGCGCGTCTCGGATGCTCGGTGTGTTAAGGCGGATATTCGGACGTTTTTCCCAGAGATGTTTTTCTCTGATGATGAACACGTACATACACCCGCTTACTGATTACGCTTCACAAGCCTGGACTCCATGGCTTCAAAAAGACATTTCACTATTGGATCGCATACACCACAGAGCCTCAAAGTTGGTCATTGGGCTCGAAAACCTACCATTCGCTGACCGGCTAAGTAAACTGAAGCTGACGACGTTTGCACAAAGGAGACTGCGAGCCGACCTCCTCCTCACATTCAAAATCCTTAACAGTGTTTCCCACCCTTTGGATATACTATTTCACCGACGAACATCCAGCAACAACCGCGGTCACAACTGCAAGTTGGAAATACCCCACTCCAATCAGAACTGTCGCAGGTATTTTTATTCTGTGCGTATTTGTTTCGCTTGGAATTCCCTGCCAGCCGATTTGGTAAGCTCAAACACTTTTTCTATATTTAAATTAAAACTAGACGATTTCCTGAGAGCCAATCCAAATTATGCCCCGAACTATTTATAATCTATCGTTACCAGAATTATTTTGATTTTGACATTTTTCTACACACATATACACATATACACTTGTACCTATAGTTCAACTGCATGGTTATTGTAAAGTAATTGCTTTTTCAACCATAAAATCTTGAATCTTGAATCTTGTCTCAGTTACGCGTCGTCGTTTGAGAGATGACTTGATTGAAACCTTCAAGATCTTGTAAGGGTTAAGTGGGGTTATCATAACTGACTTCTTTACCTTACGTCTCGAGCTTGGTACCCGCGGACATTCACTCAAACTTGTTAAGGAGCGATGTAGACTAGACTCCCGATAAAACTTTTTCAGTCTCAGAGTGGTAAATTTCTGGAACCGGCTTCCAGAAGAACGTATATCCTTCTGTTCTGTCGCGAGTTTTAAGAACGGTTTGGACTGCATCTGAGGTTAGCTTTTTCCTGAATTCTCCCCCTAATTTCTATGCAAGTTTAGACAGTTCACCATTCTTAGCCTTGTCTGGTATGTAAGTAAATGTTAGAGTTCTGTTTGTTTTTTAATACACAACTCTTCTTTAGCTGACCTCTCACCGTACTAGTGAAGAGAAATTTTTTCCCCAGCATCATTCATAACGAGGTGTTTTTGAATACAACCCGGATAATCCATTGGCCTCGCGATCGTAGAGGATATCCAAATCATAATAAGAAAAAAGCTTTGGCAGTGGTGGTTGTTTCTCCGCAGCTTTCCACCGAAATAATTTCTGGACAATCGAGTGGCTTGTTAGCCACTTACTGTTCTGTTCAACTGAACTAAACTGAACTGTGATGAACCTTAAACGGGATTTTATCCCTTCTGCTGTCAATTCAGAAGAAGAAGAACTGAAAAAGATTGTCAAGGTCGCTGAAAAATTACCGCGTTTTATGGTTGTTTTTCCAGCTTGGTTTATCATTCGTTTTATGTAATACCCAGAGCCTATGATGACAAGCATCCCGATTACATCTCAAGTGCATTCAACTGCTGGAGCAGTCCCTGTTAAAAATGAAAAAGGTACATGATGTTATGTCTTCTCTACTTTTAGGTCAAATGTATATGGTCAAGGTGAAAGTTCAACGTTATGTGGCCGGAAAAAAGCCAGATTTCGCATCCAGTTCGAGTTCCGATTCGGAAGCTGAAACATCGGCACCTAAAGTTGACGAAATTAAAACTTTTTCATCGTACAATAATTCAAATCTTAATGAGAACTCCAAGTTTAATAGAGCTGATGCTTCTCTATCAAGTTCTGAACTTAGTGATCCTCGGTTTCGTCGGCTTTTGAAAGCAAAGGTTAGTAGTCTTAAGGATTAATGTTTAGCGTTTCATTAACCAATTATTTACTGTGTTCATATCTATTTAAGCCTGTACAACTTGAAAGTATCTTTACTCAATTACAGTCTGACTAAAAGGTGCTTTGTCAAACTCCGGACTTGCAATTTCATGTGTACACATACTGTTATTGACATGTTGCAAACACACCAAAACTGACTGAAGTGTCAGCTTATAGAAGCTGAATTAGAGTTCAGTTAAGTTACGAACGAAGTTTAAGCGACTGACGAGCGTGCAAAATATTAGTAGTATTTTACGGTGTAAGAAGCAAAAATGTTTCTAAAAACCACAGGGTGACATATACAGTTAATCATAAAAGTACATTTGTGTAAAGTTTTGGTCTCAAAGACCTTATAGCGGACCCTATTCCCGTTCCAGCATCGGTTCTATCTATGCGTTTTCCCTAATGACAGTTCTGATAAAATATTGGCCTCGCTAACTTCGAAAATTTCGAACGGACAATTGGCCAAATCGTTTCGCAGTTGTGGGTATGTTTCTTAATAATTCCACTGAAGAATATTCTACATGCTCGATTAACTCATCAGCGACTTAAAATCCTGTGCAACCTGAACTGAACCATCGTTTTTTCGATGCAAAGAACCGCCTACGAATTCTAGAAGTTTTTTTGTCCTTTCGATGTCTTTGGCGATCAATATGACAAGTGTTTGTTTGGTCTATTTTTCGCCTGTAAAACCCCTCATAGCTGATGCTGGAAAAGAAGAGGTTTCTCCTCACCCACACGGTGAGAGGTCAACTAAAATAATTGTGCATGAAGATAGTACGCTAAAGAATAAAATATCTTGATTTTTGCTGGCGTTTGTATATAAAAGAAGCAAAAAAAAGAGAACGGTTGTTAATGGGAAATACTACGAAAATTGGTCTTGAATAGTCTGAATCCAGACTTGTGTTTCATGATGTTGATGATTCTCGAATAGTAAAAGTAGAGAGTATTCAGAAAACTATTCGCCACCGTTGCGGTCCACCGTCTTTCTGAAAGTTTGTTCCAGCTATTTACTCTCCTAAGGCCGAAACTTATTTCATGGAGACTAGCTTACATAACCGGTTAGCCAATTTTAAGTAAATTATTGTGGTTGCCCAGCCTTGGGCTCTGTGTGAAAAATAATTTATTCCTACGCCAATTGAGCCTTTCATACTCGTGCAGTACTTCAGTGCTGTGCGGCTAACACCATGCTACATTGGTTTTGCTAACAGTAATGAGCTGCACGGGGAACAACATTGGAGTCACACTACCATTAAAATTTTCATTTCTGTCTAGGCCTGGTCAACCTGACAGTATCTTAGCCCATGTGAAGCTTATGACTTTGTAGTGCTTTATCTTTATAAGGCTTGTGGTTTCATATCTACACCCCTTAATCGATAGCGCATAAGAGAGAAGAAATCTGAAGTCATCATGCTGGTAGAGTACAGTTTTCATCGCGGATCATCAGTCACGCGATTTGCGAGACAATGTACACTCTGAAGTCAAACGATCTTCTTTTTGTATTGAATTCACTATTTTCGTATTTTATATTTTAGATGTGGACGAAGTAATGCCCTGTAAATTGGCAGGAACACGTCAGTTTTCTTGCAGTAAACAACTGATTTTACAGGGAGAAATACTTCATGTGAACTCCAAGTTGCAGTGGCACACTAATCTTTCTACTTGAAATCAACCCCAACCAGTACTTCTAAATCTCTAACGTTGTACGGCGTCAATACTGAGGATGTTACCCTACACCTAAACTGTAATCCAGTGCTGACAAATATGGGCTTTTTTTGTAAGTTCACTGGGAGGTCCCACTGGTAAAACCAGCTGATGACCCGCTCAAGGTCGTACATCGGGGTATCTCAGTCTGCTGTGCCGATGAATTTCACATCATTAACAAAATAAAGCATGGGCACTTCAATGCAGATGACAATCGATCAATGAAAATCAGGAATAGAAGAGGATCGAGCATTAAGAACCCCCACTTATCACTCATGCTTGGTTAGATCGCATAGATCGTACCCTAAATGTGATGGTCCTCTCTGTAAGGGCAGTTTGTATGGTCTTTGCAGCTAACATCAATCATAGAGTGCAGCGATTCATGTTATCAAATGCCTTCGTAAAACGTTGGTAAAGGTCTCTACTGGCTTCTCTTCGTGGAGCATTTTTATGGCAATATTCAGAAAACGTAGTCAGGCAAATCAAGAAATCCAGTACGTTCAGATGGGATGCTGACAGTTTTTGTTGCGCAATTTTTTATATACTTTTGTGACGACACTAAGCAGGTCTATAGTTTCGAAAACCTGCGGCCAGCCATATGTATATGTACTACTATCGTTACTTCCTACTTACCAGTATGGTATGATATGATAGCACACGTCTGATCCAGAGAAAGTGCCGCACAGTCAGAGACTGTACGTGGGTTAAGATACTGTCAAGTTGCCCAGGCCTAGACAGATATGATAAAGAAAATAGAATAGGAAATAGTAGTGAGATACGAACCTGTCTCAGCATGCATCTCACTATCTGTGGCCACTCCCAGGCGCAAACGCATTGGAAAATTTGCACAGCGGTCCGGTCAGCAGTGCAGCTAGATTTTTTAGCGCAATCGAATGAATATCATCTAATTCCTCAGCGTTTGGACACAAACATGGCTGTATGCCTCATATAGCGCAGCATCGTTGAGTTACACATTATCTATTGAATTGACACCAACAGATGTTGTCTTAAGCAGACAACTTGTTACCGGTAGCAGTCGATGTTTCGCCGCTTTTCAGCTCAGGACAGATCTACAATAAATTCGACGCTCGTTTTCACAAGGCGATTGATTGTGAACGTCATGGTTGTCTCGCTTTGTACTCAGCGGTTAATTATCAAAGGTCGTTTACAACCAATTTTAAATTCACTGAAGTTCTGCGCATTCTCGATGTCTCATGTTCTCCCTACGTTCAACGATCACCTACGTTCAACGATGGCCTACGTTCAACGATGCCGATGACAACGCTTTGTACCACCCTTCTCGCTTTGTACATCTAATTGTTTATGTTGAACGGCACTATATCTGTATCATATTGTGCAAATATAATAATAATAATAATATATATGTATATGATACCTATTGCTCATAAAAACTCGTGTACGTTATACTACCTACTACTTATTGACAGTAGTATGTAGTATTCGGAATAATTCGTCATTGCATATATGGAATGAACGTTTATGTTGATCATGCTCAGAATTTCTTCATTGAACAGATCAAACCGTGCTAAATTTATTTGCTATCGGTACTCAGCTGCATTATTTTGTCTGTCTAGCTTTAGACAACCTGACAATATCTTTGTCCATGTTCAGTTTATGACTGTGTGGCACTTTACCGAAATGAGGCTTGTGAATTTATTTATACATAAATACCCGTTAATAAACTTTTAAACGTTTTCTCATGATTCGTCACACAGTAAGTAATGCCTTGAAAATTATTCCGCAGAACATGTGTTAGTTCATTCTAAACCCATATTTTTGCTCCCCTCACTTTTAAATTTTTTGATTCTTTTTCATTTCAAGGAACAGTTGTCTGAAAGTAGCGAAGAAGAAGATGCAGAAGACAGGATAGCTCGACACAAAAAGTATCGGCGTTCGGGTAATGTCAGTGAAGAAAGCCCTCAACATTCCGGAGAGGAATATGAAGATGATGAAGAGCTTGACGAAGCGGAGCTTGCAAGACGAAGAGCTGTGAGTTGATCTTCTTCTAAATGTCTTTTAAGCATTCAAACTTAGTAATCGCCAAATTTTGAATTGTAGCTGGTTCGTAAACGAGCACTTGCCGCTCGCGAAACCGTGGAAAATGAAGAAGGCTGGTTTAGAGAAGCCGATGAGCCCGAGGCCGATGATGAAGAAGAGTTCGAAGAGGAATATACAAGTTCAGAGGATGAAATCGCTCCAAAGTTAAAGCCTGTTTTTGTCCGTGCGTGTGATCGTGTTACCTTGCAAGCGAAACAAAAGGCTGAACAATTAGCTGAAAAAACTGAAGAAGAATCGAGACGATTAGCTGAGGATCGACGAAAAACTACGTTGAAGGTACGTTAATAACATGGCTTCCGTTTTGTTAGTTTGTATTATGAATATAGACGATTATGCACTTGTTATACGTTATGGTACGGTGTCGATGTTAACCTTCCTATTGTGCTCCTGTCTTGAACAAATTGCCTCTATTATTCGTTTATGGATTGTGATAAATTGTGTTGGCGTATGTGATGACTTATTAGCAAATCGCAAACAAAGTCGTAACAAATAAGATTATTGACTTTATATTATTGACTTTATCCCGCAAATAATTCTTTTTCTAGCTGTTTCAATCAGAAAACGATGAGTTATTCCATCTTTAGCTGGAGCTGAGATCACCCACTCACCACGAACTATCCCTTACAAGCTAGTTGAGCATATCGCTATTTCTCGTTATTTGTGACGAATTAATTTTGTGTTCTCGTTATCCACTTTCGATGATCGTTTAAAGATAGACACGCGCTGTGTGTAGTGGAAAAGTACTACCAAGCAATGTGTTGTGTTGTTCATATCCCCCAAAATTACCAAGATTCATGGCTGTTGGTATGAGTAGAGAAACAGTTTGATTTAAAAAACGCGAAACCACATATTTTTATATTTTGCCTACCGGTTTATCCTACTCCATGCTGATTGGTACTTCGCTTTGATACTTCGCGCTATGATATTAATGATGTGTGTTTTAAGGTGTCGAATTTCAGCGAAATTGTCATTTAGAACCAGACAATGCCTCGTTACTCCTTTCCATTTTAATGCAGTGTGTATAGTATGTAATTATGAAATCACAAGCCCGGATTGAGGCGAAGTGTCGCAACGTCATATACTGAACATAATCAGAACCACTGTCAGGTTGCACAGGCCCATATGAATAGACGAGGGGAGTAATGGCAGTGACACTCCAGCGTGTTTTTTGCTCTTACAGCTAATTAACGGTGGTAAATTAGCTTGACCCGGTTTTGTCATCGCAGCACAGAAATACTGCATTTTTCCGCTCCAGTGTACATAACATATTGTGGCTGTCAAACGCCATCGGCACTAAGCACTTATATAAACCCAAACAATGTTCGTGCAACAATGTATAGTATAGAGCACGTGCACTGTCAAAAGTATTTCGCTTTTCCATATTTACGTTTTGTTTCAATAAAATACTGGTGCATGCTAAATACCGTCTCCTCAAAATCAGCCTACTGTATTGATATTCAACGTCCCTTATTTACAACGTTGTATCATTCTTGCAATCGAATCCACAGCTTCTAGAAAGTGAGCTTCGACGTGAGGCGGAAGAAGCGCATGCCATTGAAGACGCCTTGGATGCACTCGATTCGGACGAAGGACAAGGTAATCCAGAACGAGAGCAAGAGGAATATGAAAAATGGAAAGTGCGAGAGTTGAGACGGATTCGTAGGGATCGAGATATACGTGAAGCCGCGGCTCAAGAAAAGGAAGAGGTATTTTTTCAATTCATTTCTCTCCGGGTAACCGGTTCTCTGTTGTGCCGTTCACTGTCTGTGCAGTACTTCTATACTGCACATGCTACACCGAACAGTACTGAGCAGCATGCGGAAACACCTTACAGTCACACTATCATTCTCTCTATATGCCTTCATTTGGGCAATCTGGCAGTATCTTCGCTCACGCACAGTCTCTCAATGTGCCACACTTTGCACGGATCTAATCTTGTGATTGCATACATACATAATTGTCCGTTATGTTTTGGCGACTACTCATCAGTCCTTCGAAATATTCACAAATTTTATCACGACGGTCCACATTGGAAGCACTGGACTCGAGTTTCGCTTTTATTTGAGCTCATCAACAGCGCATATCCTGTCTCAGGTCTGATTCGAACCCAGGACCGATCGCGATTAAGCCTTCATAAATGTTTCTGCAGACCGGCACATTTGAGTAGCGTCATATGCCCGACCAGTCGAGAAGGAGCCAGCAACATCTGTTGTGGTCGTCCAACCGATCTGATCTCCTTGTCAGGTCTTCCCATCAGATACAGTGTAAGCTAACACCGAATAAATCTGACGTCAACCAGCATGTCCGGCGCCAGTAATGCAGGCATCAATCATCGCCTTTCCGTTCTCAACGTGAATAGTTGTCGTTATTAGCCACTCAGTTTTACGAGTGAAATCACGAACATGAAGTGCCGCACTCATGCATTTTAAATTGGCTGTGATACTGTCTGGTTGCAGATAGATGGATAACAAAGGTGTTGTGGTACTTAAATAGCAGCGTTTTCTTGGTTACAGTTCAATGCCGAAGGCAATCGTCCTAGCATAGCATTATCTGTAGTACAGATAACCGGCTGTCTGTCTGAATTCTCATCTATTTTGCCTGGGTTCAAGTTACTAGTCGTCTGTTGTAGTTATAAGCTACTTGCTTTTGGGTCGTAATTTTGTGATCCATTGTATGACCAACGCAGGGATCTAGACGCAAGCCTTACAATCAACAAGCTCAGATTCAAATCCCACTATTGTTGAGCTGATTGCGTAAATGTACTTGCCTTATTTCCCACCCTACAAGGGTGTGAACTAGTTATTGGCAATAGTCGGAAAATAAATCCGACAGCCCAGTGCGTGAATTCTTACATTTAAAGATTTGTGATAAGTTTCTATGGTTCTGCTTCGGTCGATGTCCACCGTGGATGTACATCACAAGCGCATGTCGTTTTTATGCGCCACACAGTCCGATTCGGGAGGAACAGTATCACGTAGCGCTCACATCGATCGACAGTACTCGGAACATCGGTGGCAGTCGCACGTGTGAGGGCGTGTTCTGCGTTCAGCATTAGCTGCTCTTTCATAGCTTGGAGATGACGCTGTACACAGTGCCTCCGCGTAAGATCGTGATAAGTAAATTAGGACAACGTGACCCAGCCTTTTGATACGGGATAGAAAAGTTTATTATCTCAGTCGGGGTGCGCATTTCATTCGCTACACTAATGGGTAACGTGATATCATCATTTTTACGTTTTTACAGATCGAGCGCATCCGCCAAATGACTGACGAGCAGCGCCGTGAAGAATTCGCACGCAATCCGAAGAAAATTACCAACCAAGCGGTCAAAGGCCGATATAAGTTCCTGCAGAAATATTACCACCGCGGTGCGTTCTTCGTCTCCAACATGGAGGACAACGTATTCAAGCAAGATTTTGCTCAACCCACGTTGGAAGATCATTTCGATAAAACAAAAATGCCAGCGGTCATGCAGGTATGTTTACGTGTTGTTTTTCTATCTCGTTTGGGTGTCTCGATGAACAATGGTGGTTTACGTTGCTTGCTTCGAACGATTGTAGGTCAAAAATTTCGGTCGCGCTGGTCGAACGAAATATACCCACTTGGTGGATCAGGACACGACCGTATTCGACTCTCCTTGGTCCAACGCGAATGCACAGAATGCCAAATTTCAGTCAACACATGGCGGTGGTTTCAAACAAATTTTCAACAAACCTCGGATCACCGGAACAAAGAAAAACGATTGACTTTGTACATACTAATTTTTGGCATCTGTATCATTTCCCAACAGTTTCTTATTCCAAGCATCTTTTCATCTAGCCGAAGGGGTTGGTGGTCAACTTGCCCATCTTGTGATTTGAGAGTCAATGGGACGAGGCTTGGCTCGAATATGACGATACACGGTCGAAAATGCCTCCAAGAATAAAAAGGACTCGAATAAAAATGTAGTGCTGCTCACATCCCCCGCACTTACATACCACAGCCGTCATCAGGTGGAGACAGTAAGATAAAGTTCCGTGAGCCTTAAACCGGTGGAAGGGGTAAACAAAGTTATACTTGAATGCCGAAGTTAAATACGGCAAACCGCTGTTTAAATACAGAATCATACACCACAGTGTGCGGACTATGTGAGCAACACCATATCTGGATGTTTTGAAATATTCACAAAGTTTAACACAACGGAACACATTGGAAGCACTGGACTCGAGTTTCGCTTTTATTTGAGCTCATCAGCAGTGCATATCGTGTCTGATTCGAACCCAGGACAATCACCATTGTAGTCTCACGCCTAACAGCCTGAGCTACCGTACACCGTTTAACGATCGTTATTAAGCCTTCATGAATGTTTCTCCAGACTGGCACATTTGAGTAGCGTCATATGCCCGACCAGTCGAGAAGGAGCCTGCAACATCTGCAGTGTTCGTCCAACCGATTGACAAGCACTTGGTACTGATGAGTAGTCGCAAAACATAATGAACGAACTACAAACACTGGGTCATAACTTTTATAAGCGTCCTGAGCGCTTGATCAAGAATCACTTTGTGATTTTATATATATGAATACCGTGGTTCATTCTACGAACCCTTTTTAACAGTGATATTCAAGAGAAACGGCAGATTCGAAGAACCTAGTGACGATCACCTGTTTTAGGCAACCGTAACGAATAGTGCAAGGGTGTTAATCTCTTACGAATTGTTAGTAATCGTATATTAGGCGAGGAAGTGAAATTACTTTCTCAAATGTCTCAAAAGGGGGGTAGACTTCATTTGAACTTTCGTTCTCTCAAGGTTCGCCGTGTTACCGTAATTAGCCTCTAAATTACCTACGACGCCAGGGTATTCAGTCAAGCTGGTGTCAGAATTGTGTAGAGACAGATGACGTCACACTGTTGCATTGAATGCCAGTTAAAAACCGTCTTTGTGCAGTAAGACTACAAGGTACGCGCAACAAATACCGCAACATCTTGGTGGTTGATGCATGGAATTGACAGTTATCTTGGCTAAAGACGAATGCGCGTTTTGCATAGGCTTTCAATGGTAGGAAAACGCTTAAGAATGCTTCATCAACGCGCGGCATACCACACGGATACTATAAAACAAACGGCTTATTATTGCATTTGCATACAAATCTGACCATGAATTCACTTTATTCGCAACTAGACAAACAATATTGAACCAGTACATCCTAAAGTCTTTACATAGAACCTAATTTATTACAGGTTGAAATTGTAACCTAAAGTTCGCTAGAGCACGTTCCAAGAGCCCAAAACACAGAAAGCTTCAAAAAGAGCAGAAGAGGTTTGGGTTGTCTGTGTAATGAGACCGAAAGCAAGGGATCACAAATTATGGCACCTGCGGGGTAAGGTGCTGTCAGGCTGTAATATCCATTCTCACAATAAATCAAACCTCAAATAGACCTGGCTACCAACTGTGAAGGAGGATGTATATGCTCTGGAACTGCATACCGCTTACAGCGTTCGAAGATGGGAACTCGACTTGAAAACAATCTCACTTCCGATCAACGCGTGTGGGCTAGCGTGATTCGAAACATCAATGTACCGGTTAATCTACACGTGCAGTCAGCCGCATAAAAGTAAAGTAAAAAGACAATTGATGTTCGACCTTCAATTCTGAGGCACAAAATTCACGAAAACAAAAGATAGATGGACGCGATTCACAGCTGTCAGACTAGCGTTCAACGATTTCATCCTTCGGCACATGCGGGACTGGAATCAATGCGAAGTCTTCCGCCAGGACAACGTCACCTGTGAACGAACTGTTCTTTGCCTGTTCCAGAATCAACTGAACGCTTGTTCTTTCATTTTTCTTTCCGTTTACTTGAATGAGCGAAGTCCAAATGAAAAATGTTAGAGTATTGGATAAAATTGTCGATAAATGAAAGCTTCATCGAGGATTATTGAACAGAATCTTACTGTTTCCGCTTAAGAATATCATCATCATAGACAGCATTACACCGGTAGCACGTACCGAATGCTTAACTGCCATACAACCATGAAAAAGTAAAATCCTAAAAGATGGGGAAGGGTGGGAGTTAAATTGCTACGGATTCTATAGAAGAGTAAGAACAAACAAACGGGATAGAGGTGCCTACACCTCGGATGGAACATGCATTCAAACAAGTTTCGTGAACGAGTAGAGCGACTTCAGCATGGCAGCTTCCTTGTGGCTTTCACTGTCATGCATCATAACAAGCTTTTCTCGTCACTCCGCTTGACAAATTACAAGGTTAAGCAAACACTCCAAGAATATGCTTAATGCAAGACCGCCATTGAACACGGTTTCTGGGCATATCCTGAAGCGTAAATAGCCATTGCGATATCTGATCGCAGGGACACCAGCCAGGAGGACGCGCTGCGCATACTTTGGAAAGGTTACTAGTAAGGGTTTTTAACTGCCTATGCCAACTCGAAACTAGTAGTGGTGTAAGTGAGTAATGGGAAAAGACGTTTATTTTCCCTAAAAACTCAATATCTTTGAAGATATTACGACTCTATATTGACACTATGTCAACATAGATTTGAATTATATACATGATTATAATTTGATCATAACGTTTATAATTTGATCATATTCGCCCTTCATTCTGATTGGTCCATCGAGTCCTTGACACGGTTTTAATGTGCTATTTTCCAAGGTCATTTCCTTTACATTCTCAGCCTATATATATGGATGAGTAAACCATGTTTGTTATTATTGGAAGTGAGCTCCCATACGAACTTCTCTGAAGCCTTGGTCTTCTCTCTCAATAATCGATTGGGCAATATTGTGGGAAGCATAGACGGTGCATTATTAGCTCCATATCAAGAACGTAACAGTTTGGCGACGGGTTTATTCAAGTTACGAAATCATGGAACAATCCAAGATAGAAATTCTTTTGGAGCGACAAATGATGCTAATGGAACTTCTTCTGCAGAAGCAAGTACCAATCACAGAACCTCGTGCTATTCCACCCTCCGTTGACGGAATTGCGAACAGCATCGCAGAATTCTCCTATGATCCGGAAGCTAACATCACATTTGAAACTTGGTTCAGGCGATATGAAGATCTTTTTCGTGTTGATTTTTCAGCCCAAGATGATTCATGGAAAGTTCGGCTGCTGCTACGTAAACTTGGCCCAGCAGAGCTGGATAAGTACTGTAACCTGATCCTTCCCAAGAATCCTCGGGATAGAACTTTTGACGAGACGATCAAGTCACTGATCGAACTTTTCGGTGAGCAGGTATCTCTCTTCAACACACGTTACAGGTGCCTCAAGCTGAAAATGAACGACACAGACGACTTCCTGACACACATGGGCATTGTCAATCGCGAATGCGAACGCTTCAAGTTGCGGTCCCTCACAGACGACCAGTTCAAGTCCTTGATATTCATATGCAGCCTGGTGTCTCCGCGTTTCGCTGATATTCGAACGCGACTGCTCAACAAACTTGAGCAAGAACCCTCATTCACTCTCCAAGCCATTGGTGATGAATATCTACGACTGGTCCGTCTCCAAGAAGATTCGGCAATGATTCAACATGGGAATCATGGCACCGACACCGTCCATGCCGTTCAGCAAAGCAATTGGCATTCGCCACAAGTTTCCAGCGCAAAGAAGCCACCGTCTCCATGTTGGCATTGCGGAGCCTGGCACTACGCCCGATATTGTCCCTTCAAACAACACCGTTGCAGTCAGTGCAACGTCACAGGCCACAAAGAAGGATTCTGCAGATCCAGAACGAAACAACAAGTTTCGTCGAAACCAAAGATTTCGAGGCCATTTTCAAAGCCGCAGCAAAACCAGCAGAGGTTTGCATCGAAGCCCAGGACTCCTTGGAAGCATTCACCAAGCGGACACGCGCTCAGCGTCACAACAACATTCCAAGTAAGTTCATCTCCGAGACGGCGGTTCATCTCAATCCAGATCAACGGTATACCCGTTCAGCTTCAACTGGATACAGCATCGGACATCACAATCATCTCCGAAGCAATGTGGAAAAATCTTGGCAGCCCACGTATCTATTCAACATGTCCGCCTGCAACCACTGCCTGTGGTGGATCGCTCAAGTTCATCGGACAACTGAAGTGTTGTGTGTCTTTCCGAGAGAAAACAGCAACATGTTCCTGCTACATCAGCAAAGCGAACTTGAATCTTCTCGGACTCGATTGGATCGAAGATCTCCAACTGGCAGATCAGCCAATCAATGCTTTGTGCAACCAAATCCAGTGCAGCAGTGCACCCTCTGACAGGATTGCAGCTATATCTACTGAGCAGTATGTACGTGATCAGTTAACCACAGCAGTCCGAAACCTTCCCGTGACGGTCGCAGATATCAAGAGGACCCTGAACGACGACGAGGTTCTCTCAGAAGCTATCAGGTATGTTCAATCTGGATGGCCTAGGTTAGCACCACAATTGAATGACAATCAACTGTTCCAAAGACGGGAATCCTTATCAATCGTGGATGACTGTCTCATGTTTGGTGCTCGAGTCGTTATTCCCGCTGCTTTGCGTCAACGGGTAATACGTCAATTTCATGCTGGACATCCGGGGATCAATCGGATGAAAGCAATCGCCCGAAGTTTCGCCTACTGGCCAGGGATGGACGCTGACATCACCGAGTTTGTCAGGCGCTGTACCAATTGTCAACAAGCGGCAAAACTCCCTGCTCACGCAACACCAGTTCCGTGGCCTCGACCTGACAAAGCATGGTCGCGTATACACATTGACTTCGCCGGCCCACTCAACGGAACCACCTACTTAGTCTTGGTAGACGCTTATTCGAAATGGCCAGAAATCGTTCCCGCTCTCTCCTGCCACAAGTTCGACCACAATCGGAGCACTCACTTCGATATTCAGCCAACACGGAGTTCCCGACACCATTGTCTCAGATAATGGATCCCAATTCACATCAGCTCATTTTGCCGAATTCTGCAAGAAGAATGCAATTGAGCATATCCGGACTCCGATCTACCATCCCCAATCGAACGGACAAGCGGAGAGGTTTGTCGACACATTCAAAAGAGCAATGCTCAAGTCTCGAGGGGAGGGGACTACCGTCGACAACTTGCAACGATTCCTGTTAGTCTACCGGACAACCCCACACGAATCCCTGATGAATGGTCAAACGCCAGCAGAAGCATTAATGGGTAGAAAACTTCGTACAGTCAATAACGCAATGGTCCCGAAGCCACCGCAACCTCAGGTTCATCAGCATCTCAGTCAAAGGAGCTTCAAAGTGGGATCCAGCGTCTATGCTCGTGATTATCGACAACGAAGAAACCCATGGATCGAGGGCAAGGTTGTATGTCGGAGAGGTAGCGTTATGTTCGACATCCAAGTTGGAAACGATGTTTGGATACGCCATCTCAATCAATTGAGACCAAGAGAAGGACAGTCGGAGTTAGAACCCGCGGAACCAGTGAATCTTCCGTTGGATCTTCTATTGGATACCTTCCAGCTCCCATCCCCTCCGGTTGAAATACCACCTGACATTATCGCTCCCGATCGCGCACTAGAACCCCGACGATGGACTAACCGAAGACGCAAGACTGTCGTACCACTTCAAGTGAACCCCAAGCTCTGTCGGTACTGAGTCACTTTTAAAAAGGGAGGTAATGGGAAAAGACGTTTATTTTCCCTAAAAACTCAATATCTTTGAAGATATTACGACTCTATATTGGCGCGAATATATGATTATAATTTGATCATAACGTTTATAATTTGATCATATTCGCCCTTTATTCTGATTGGTCCATCGAGTCCTTGACACGGTTTTAATGTGCTATTTTCCAAGGTCATTTCCTTTTACATTCTCAGCCTATATATATGGATGAGTAAACCATGTTTGTTATTATTGGAAGTGAGCTCCCATACGAACTTCTCTGAAGCCTTGGTCTTCTCTCTCAATAATCGATTGGGCAATATTGTGGGAAGCATATCCGGTGCATTATTAGCCCCATATCTTAAAACGTACAATATTGTAATGTCGTGGATGAGAAAGTGACTGTAATGAAAGTGCACGCATGAAGTACAGGAAGCGGGGGTGACGCCCGGATGGCAAGTTCTATGTAGGGACGCAGTGTTATTAAGGTTCACAAACCCACATACGGCGCGTGAAAGCGCATTCACTGTTTGATTCTATCGGCTTGGTCGGTAAATCACATCAAACTGGTATTGTAGCGGCTCTAAAGGCCAACGTTGAATCTTGTCGTTTTCAATTTTACCACGCTGTCTATTGTCATACATAAAAGAGACGGAACGCTGGTCTGTCACTAGTCTGAATGGGTGGTTTATAAGATAATGCCTCCATTTCCTGACAGCCTCAACGATTGCACACGCATCTTTTACGATAGCCCAGTGGTGTAGCTCACTGTTATTCAACGTTCGTAAGAAGAAAGCTACTGGTCTACCACTTTGATTAAGCGTTGCAGCAAACATGCCAACTGCTCGTTGTTGAGAGAAACCGCAAAACACGCGTCATACTCACAGGATTCGCACTGACATTAATGAAATCACAGATGTGTTTCCTTGTTATGAATCTCCGCTAAGAGAGTCTTGAAGCGCGGGGAGTCAACTTCGGGCACATTCGTGCAAATAACAGTTAACATCACGTTTAAAGGAACAGGCTTTCAAATTGAAGATTGTGGATTCATTTGATTACGAGCAACCATTCATTGGTTTTTCAAATACTGATGAGATTCCTGCGACTACCGACGCAAAAGTAGGTTTTGACGTCGGAACTGGATGAACAGCAAACTATTTTCAACTCGAACTGTTGACGAGTACATGGATAAACCTAACCGGTACAGTCGACTTTCGAGAGATGTTATTTTCTTAGACTGTTGATCTAGCAACGTCAGAAGACAACGGACAGTTGGGTTTTTTGAACAAACTTAGCAAGACCAACGCTTTACCGCAAATTAGTGCAGCTTCAGACGGGTTGAGTTTTTTTACGTGAGATTTGTTAAGTGGAAAGATTTGATAGATTACGTGTGATAGCTTTTGAGCTACGAAGAACCATTACCTAGGAGAATGAAAAGTATGGCGGCCAGAGATAGAGAGGACAGTAAAGAAATCACGTAACGTTATTTACGAAAATCTTAAACGGGCCAAAGAAAATGAACATTTTGGCACTAGTGAGTGCTTTTCTGCAGCTTTCAACTAAGAGAAATTTCGGACGCTTGGTTCGCTCGTCAGCGAGTCACAGTTATTTGCAAACTGCACTAAAAAAAATATAATTCAATAATTAATACTTACTGAGAAAAAGCAATACTTGTGTGATAACAACAATAATACTATAAGAAGTTTCGAATAATATACCGGGTTCAGTAAGTAACTAGAATTTTCAATGCTAGTAATTAACACAACAACTGAAAACATTTGACAAAGACAATCAAATCACGCGGAAAAACATTAGTTCATATTATGGAAACGAAAAAAGTTCATATTGAATTTAAGTTGTAATAGAGAAAAAAGTTGAAGATTGACTTCGTTAATTTTCTTCATGACTGAGAACACTCAAATAGCATCAGTATATGTATACTTTAATGACGTTTTTTAGATAAACTTTATTTATCGCAAGTAGTGTCAAGTTCAAGTTGCACAGGGCTGAAGGTGACTAAAAGCCAATCACGCGCCCAGATTTCCTTCAACGTTATGCGGTTGAGCACCCGGCACTTCGATATCGAGTATACAGTTCGTACTTTTCACACGTTCTTGTTTCCGAATATCTGGAAAGTGAAGTAGGGTTTCTCTTCACCATCACGGTGAGAGGTCAGCTATTCATGAAACAATGCAATAATATGCGTAAACAATGTGTGGTGTATAAAATCACTAGCCTAGTTGATGAGAAGTGAAACACAGTCATAGACTGCATGTTGGCTAATTTGCTGTCAGGTTGTCCAGGCCTAGACAGATAAGATAAAAATGTAAAAA